>MDJU01000027.1:0-114649 GCA_001721665.1 Trichoderma pleuroti
CGTCGTGAGCTGAGCAACGAGAGTGGTTGGTGCAGCTAGTCGAGTAAGATAGATGGCTTACCTTGTCGACGATCAGCAACCAAAGGAACAAGAGTTTTTGACACGAGTGATAATATTATACAATTCAAGGTAGATGCAGAGAGAGGAGACACGAGCAGGCAAGGAAAAATCTAAAAATACCTTGGGTAGAGGAAGAAACGCACCAGATGCTGTGCTTGCCTCGAAGCTTGAACAAAGTTGATGGTGGCTGCCGAAGAGCCGTTACGGGCAGTCGGGAGGCTTGCTGCTTAAAGCCATCTGACAAATAGTCGTATGAGGGAATAGAAACCCACGAAGCACAATGATGGACATTCCGAAAGGGGCTTGGATGTCTTCTGAACGTCATTTTCTCCATCCAAGGGACGTTTATAAGCGCCAAATCCGCCGTCGAGACGCATCATCAACGGGGCAGATAATTGGATCGTGGGTTTTGGCCAGGGGGCCGAGCACGGCTTCAGCAGAATCTCCCCACAAATCAGCCAAATGTCGCCATCGCGTCTAGGCCGCTTCTGTTTTAGAGCGGCTGGGCCATCTTGATTTTTGATGTGATTTTCGTGCAGAGTTTTGTCTCGGTAACCAGAGTCGAGTCGAGTCAGGGGATGTACAGGAGTGGCCTTTTTCGCGAGGCAGACAGACGGACGTTGCATCTCCGTCAAAGAGCAGTACAGCAAGTCAGCTGTCTGCTGCTGTTGGTGGCGTCAGATGCTGCCCTGCTAACTCCTCCATCAATGGTAAAGGCAAATGGTAAAATGCTGCACTAATACGACGCCCCCATTGTTGAACGTGGCCTCCCGTCCCGTGTAAGTGAGTTGAAGGCTAACGTGCGAATCCCTCCCTGTCTTGAACAAGCTTATTCGGGGCTGCCTGTGACCATGTGAGCTCTTTCGCAGACAAGTTCCTCTCTGCAGGACAGTAGCATTGGTCGTCTTTAAACAGATGCGCTCGCAACGGCCCCAAGCAGGTCTCAGCCGAGTGCAGACATCCAGCCATGTGATGCCTCGTGATGCGGGGGAGCTGAGCCGTCAGCAGGGAAATGAAGTCATCTTATGCAACCCTGTTGGGTGCAGATGCTGGCGATGGTTTGCGATGTGGATGGACGGCCGCACTGGCGATGTCTGGAGTTGCGGGGGAGCAAAGAGTCGAGGTTCGACGACACAAGAGAGATTGCATGGATTCGGATCTTCGCGCGCCCGATGTTCCGGAGTCGCTGCATCTACTGTATGTACAGCACTAGGTGCAGCAGCTTCAGCGGCCAAGCCCCGCTAGAGGCCGGCGGTTTGGGCGCTGTGGGATGAGGCTCTAGAGCATGGATGGAAGGATGGAAGCGCAACTCGACGTCATTCTCAGATCAAGTGCACTGCAAGCTTAAAGCTGCTGACAAAAGACGATGCATGTCACCGTCGATAATCGACATCAAGGTGCATTTTGGGCCATGATCATGATGGCTCCTTGAATCTCTCCCAATGCAATACCCCGCCGAAAGAAAAGACAATCACGCCATACATTTCCGTTGCTGCTAATGGCCAAAGGGAGAGCTGCTGATTGATGTCTTGTTTGGCTCATGCAGCCATCTCATGTCATGCTAAACAAACAAACCCCCACGCCAACAACACCAAACGCGAACCCTGCACCATCAACATCACCAATTCCCACCGCAACAATGTCTGGGTCTGTCCCCCATCCCGCCCAAGAAGCTCCCGCCGCTCTGCTCTCCGCCCAGCCTCTCCAACCCCCGCCATCCCCACAGACGCATCGCGCCCTGCGACGCCTCCAGTCCGCTCACGCCCTGGGCGCCCGAGCAGCCCAGCAGGCGTCGCTCCTCTCCCAGCAGCGCCGCGAGCGTCCTCTGTCTCCGAGTCGAAATGCCGCCGATTCCGCCGATTCCACCTTGATTGCAAAGGTCAGCGCCATCACCAATGCGAACCTCAACTCACATGCCGCCGCAAACTCGACGGTGCGGACGCGAGGTCGTGCCAACAGCGATGCCACGCTGCCTCCTCCACCGTATAACCCGCCCGCCGCGGTAAACACCCGACGATCGGGCGTCAAGAAGCCCGTCTTTTCGCATGGCCATCTTTCCCTGCAGCAAATCATCCGCGAAGGCCCCAACGATGGCGACTTTAACGGCGCTTTGGAGAGCGCGCGGTGGAAAGTCATTGACGAGGGCGTCAAGGCTGCCGAGGATGGAATGGTGCGCCACCTCCCCCAGGATATAGAGAGAATGAAGCTGGCTGACTCTTGACTGTTGTAATTGGAACAGTCTCCCCTGAGAATCTACGTCTGGCTCGTCCTCCTCGACGCCCCCATCATGTCCACAGACGAATACCTCTCCCTCATCCACCGCGGCGCCTCTCCGGCCTACGCCAAGATTCGAAACGACACGTTCCGCACCTTGACCACCGATCCTCTATTCCGACGCCGCGTTAGTGAAGCGAGCTTGATCAGGCTGTTGAATGCCATTGCATGGCGGCTTCACGATTCAAGAGAGGGACGCCAGAGCCGTCCGGGCAGCAGCCATTCGTCTCTGCCAGCGCGGGAGACTGTCGGAGGCAGTATCTCTGGCCAATCCCAAGCCAGTACGTCTTGACGCAACGAGTCAACTGTAACCAAGTCTGTACTGACACTTTGTTCCGTGTAGGATCTGGCGCAGTCCTCGAACCAGGCGTCTACGTCCAAGGCATGAATGTCCTGGCCGCCCCTTTCCTCTATGCCGCGCGAAGCGAAGCCGAAGCCTTTGTCGCCTTCCACTCTCTGCTCACCCGCGAGTGTCCCGGCTACATACGCGGCGCCATGGACGGCGTGCACCGCGGGCTCGCCCTGGTGGACAAGGTTCTGGCGATTGTCGATCCCAAGCTCAGCATGTATCTGACGGCAAAGGGGCTCTCGGCCGAAATCTACGCCTTTCCTTCTGTGCTGACGCTGTGTGCGTGTACGCCGCCCCTGCCCGAGGTGCTGCGTCTTTGGGACTTTTTGTTTGCCTACGGGCCGCATCTCAATATTGTCTGCATCGTGGCACAGCTTACCATTATGCGGTCACAAATTCTTCAATCTCAAAGGTATTTTTCTCATCTCTTGCAGTAACGTTATTGCCATGGCTTCTGACGTTTTTCTTGTTAGTCCAAACAAATTGCTCCGATCCTTTCCGCAACTCAATGCCGACCTCGTCAAGAGCGTGACCATTAGCATCATCAAGAAGATACCAGACGACCTGTACGAAGAGATCGCCACGCACGCCATGTAAGGAGCGATGAGAGCGAGCACATGACCAAAATGAAGTGTGATGTAATTCACAAGTTGGACCATTGGCGGGCCCTGTAAAAAGCCCAGCCAACGTGTTTTTGATGCGTCGCCAGGAATGACGACGCCGTCTTGGTTAACGAAGTTGGCATCACGGCTCTCCGGCCCGGCATGAGTCTTGGCGGCGGGGAATTATGCTTGGAAGAAAACACCCGGAACATCTTTCCCCCCTTTCTTCAGAACAACTATCTGGGCGTATGTGTCATTGGTAAAATCTATAAACCAGTCTAGAGTTTCATCTTCCAGGGCATCAAAGAAGGGAAGCAATGCGATGTACATGCAATCAAAAAACGGAGATGGGATGAAAGAATAACGAACCCTACAGCATTAGTCGAGAGACTGGGGTCCAGCTGCAGCTGCAGGGACCACAGCGCCAAGAAAGCGCGACTCAGACGATGAAACTTGCAACCATATAGATGAATGATATTTAATGAGGATTTACGTCAAGAATAGGGGGGCCACGAGTAAGGCCCTTGGGAATATAGCGGTTTGCACTGCATCTTTGAAATGAAAGTACCTAGTAGTATTTCGCTGTGTCACTTGATTACAGTATATATATATATGTACTTCTAAACCGAATACAAGATTTATGCAAGAAAATTAAAAAAAAAAAAACCAAGGGCCATTGTAAGAATCCACAAGGCCGAAAATGCCATGGGCCATGCATCAAACAGGGGAAGGGGGGGGCAAACCCAACGTGCCACTCGTGAGGAAAACAAAAAAATGCTGCTCGCAATTACAAAAAAATGGTAAAACGCCACTTGTATCCATGCAGAAAAAGAACAAGGAATTGAAAAAAAAAATTGTATAGACAAGAATCGAAACCAAACCCGGTAAGGAGGGGGCACTGAGCCGCTTGTTACATGTACGGTTGACTTTTTGAAATCCAAAACTCGCATATGGCTTTGACATGTCGAAAATGGAATCATTGCTTTTTGAAAAGTCAAGTTTCCTTTTGAGGAGAAAGAAAAAAAGAAAATCTTTGGTCTGTTTTCTCTTTTTTTTGTGTTTGTCTCGTGTCGCTCGTGATAAATGCCAGAGAATCAATCGTGTTGCGTCTAATAGGCGGGACAGCCGCCCTGGGCCCGGTGGAAAGCATTGGAAAAGAATTCCTGCATGGCGGTGTAGTGAAAGATGATGCCGCCCAGGACAGCCGCGTGCCACAGGTTGTGGCTGCCGCCAATGTAGTCGAAGCAGCCCGGGAACCAGCGCTCGGGGACCTTGCTGGCGTAGACGACGGCGCCGCTAAAGTAGACGAGCAGGGACTTTGAGATGGGGGAGTAAAAGTTGTAGACAAACTCGGGCCCGTGGGAAAAGTTGAGCTGCAGGATGGGCATGAAGCCCGTCAGGGCGAGGCCGACGAAGAAGGCGACGCGGGTCCAGGACATGTCGGCGCCGTTGAACTTTGGGTGCCAGGGCAGGATGACGCCGGCGATGCCGAGCATGGCGGTGAGGCACATGTAGGTCCAGCGGCTGATGGGGTCGCAGTAAAACGCCGTGTACTCGGTGGTCATGATGGAGGCGGCGATGAGCAGCGAGATGCCCGTGTAGTCGACGCAGGCAAACATGGACACGGCCTTGACGTCGGCGACGGCGCTCATGGTGTGCCAGATGGTGGAGCACACCAGCGTCAGGCAGGCCATCATGAAGAAGATGGCGGCCACGACCACGTCCGTCGTGGTGCTGAGGTAGAAGTTTGCGCTGCTGGGGTAAAAGTAAAAGGCCACGGCCAGCACCAGGATCAGGCCCAGGGCGTGCGACCAGATGTTGATGAACTCGTTGCTCATGTCAAAGACGGACTGGACGCACTCAATCTTGGTCTCGCGGAAGCGGTAGCCTCTCTTGATGTGCGGGTTGTTCCGCCATGGCGAGGGCAGTTCGTCGTACAGGAGCAAGCCCCGATCTCGCGCCAGCACAACGGCCTGCTGGATGTGCTCCTCCAGGGACAGCGCAGCCCGCACGGCACGCTCGATGCCCTCGTCCACGGCAATCTTTGCCCGCTCGATGCTCTCGTTGGCCACCCGGCGGCCCTCGTCCATAAATGCCTCGGCGGCGGTGGCGGCGTTGGCGAAGCCCTGCTCGCGCAGCTTGTAGGCGCGGGTTTCGAACTCGGACAGCATGCCCTCGAGCAGCTCGATGCCCAGGACGGCCTTGTCGTGCAGCGTCTCGGTGGCCTCGAGCGTCTCCTGGTACCGGGTCTCGAGGGTTTCAACCATGATGTGGAGCCTGCGTCGACCGGCGCCGATGACCTCCTCGGACGCCTGGGAGCATCGGGTGCGGACCGTCTGGAGCGTCGAGAAGGCGCGGGAAATGCTCGAGTCCTTGCTGAGGTCGACGTAGTTTTCGACAAACTCCAGGCGGCGCTCCAGCTCGGTCAGGAACAGGTCGACCTTGAGCAGCAGGTTCTCCTCGCCCTCCATGATGTGGCCGACAATGGACTTTCGCCGCGGGATGAAGAAGGAGTGCCGTCGTCGTTTTGCCTGTTGGGTGTCGCGGCGCTGGTCAGAGCCACTGGCAGCGGCGGTCGAAGCGGCGTCTTTGTCGTGGGCGAAGCCGCACGCGGACGTGAGGGCAGTTGTGACGCCCGCCATTTTTGTGAAGAAAAAGGATGAGGAGGGCTTAGGGGAGGTCAGACGCTATCATGTCAGTGCAAAGATTCCAGCGACGAGATGTCTTTGATCGTGGTGGGAGCGCCGAGACGGGCTGTGTAGAGGCACGAGCGCTGACGAGGGCGGATGATTGGCCCAGAGCAGCAAGGCGGACGAAGCCTGATTGATTGTCTCAAAGTTTAAACAAAAGAGGCGATAAGGGGAAAAAGAGAAAATGAGGACGAAAAGAGACAACGAGATCTGGCTGCAAAAGACGATTTGCTGATCGGAAGAAGCGGGACGAGGCGGTTAATTGGCCGCAGAGGCTTTTTTGTTGATGGTTTGGTTTGGTTCGGTTCGTCTTGATGCGGGTCGGGAGCTTAATTGGGGGGTTGAAAGCCGCCAGAGGGGCCGCGATTGGCTGCAGAGGCCAGGGGGGAAGATGCACAAGAGGCACTAGATTGTCAACTGCAGCTCAACAGTTTCTTGTGGTGGTTTTTGGTTGAGTTGAGGATGTTTGAAAGGTGGAGGAGTTGGAAGTTGGAAAGAGAATTGAGGCGCTGGGATGAAGAAAGAATGAAGATGGGCTGAAAATGCAAAGTACAGAATACAAAAGTCACGTACAGAGTACAAGTACAAGCACGGCACACAACCCGCGGAACAGTACAGAGAAGAGGGACGTCGGGAGGCTGGTAGCTTTGTACTTGTACGTTTTAGCACCGCAGCACAGCCTTGGGTAAGACGAATCGGATCAAAGAACTGCGAGAGAGAGAAGAAGAAAAAAAACTCGACCGGCCTTTTTAGTGACGGACAAGCCCGAACTGTCTTTCTGCAAAGAATGTGTGGGCAAAGCCACGCTCCAGTATTTTCCCAAGACAAACGGCCTCGATTGGTTTGTTTCCGCAGATCGGAGTATTTGTGCCATGGACCAGGTTCTCTGCTGGCCAGTGAGACGCGGGAGGATGGACAAGGACGGGACAGGCCTCCCGGGCTCCCTGTCTGTACATGACTGCGGTGGTCCATCAGGTGCTCTGGGGGGCATTGGGAGGATTTCTGGGGGTTTGAGGGGGTTGTTCACATGCCAACTGCTGACTTGGGTGTTCGTATGGGTCATGTTACTTGCCTCTTACTAAGGGACTCTATAATTGTATCAACATTGGCAACGATGTGGGATGAGAATGTGTCTGCTGCCATGAGAGAATAGAGATGAGCAGCCCAGCCTCTTTCGTCTACACACACTTGTATTACATCTACCGTAAACAGAATTACCATGACTGCAACTGGCGAATGGTCATCTCGTCCAGGTACCTGCAGCAACCAAGTCAATGCATTGACTCCAAAGTTGCCTCCATTCAGGGATCATTTGCCTCCCTACCTTGCAATCATCCCAGGGACAGCTGAGCGCCAAAACGGCATCAAATGACATCTGCACGTACAAGGACCGGGACGGCAGACGCCCCAATTGATTCGACCACGGCTGCGTCTATCCCTCCACACTCTCCTTTTACTGTACACCACCGCTGGCTAATTTCCCGCCTTTCCGGCTCCCGATGCTGTTACCTGCGTACACGTGCGTGGCCATTCATCTCATCCCATCTCATTCGTGTCTGGTGCATCCTCGTCCTCGTTGCGGCTTTGCTTTGCACTGGCGGCGCTCGGGACGCTGTGGCCCGTGCAATTACGTTGCCAGGTTCAATGTTGTACAATTCTAATTCTATTGTCTCGTTTGTTAAGTCATGAATACGTGTAAATCACATGTACGATTGTAACAGTATTGAGGTATTGGTACATTCTGACTATACACATGTGCACGTACAGCACTGTCACTCGCTGTAACAGCGCCATCTCCCCGCAGCCTTGCGCTAAACGCCATTGAACCTACAGTGCAGAGCAAAAACACCAACCGCTAGTCCCCAGTTCCCGTCAGCCTTGCTGTTTTGCAGCTCGTCACTCCTTCATCCACCACCACCCCATCATCATCACCCTCAGCCATTCCATTCCACTCCAATCCTCTACCTCGACGACACGTGCAATCCATCAATTCATCAGTCAATCAACCGACCGCCACTCCATCACCATCAACCTCCTCGCCTCTCAACACCAACAATGGCTATTGAAAAATCCATCACAGACCCTTCCCTCGCCGCCGTCCTCCAAATCTCCGACCAGGCCCGCGACCAGGCCCACGCCCTCCTCCAGCTCGCCGACCGCGCCAGCGACGGCCGCGCCACCGCCGACGTCCAGGCCGAAATCGCCAAGCAGCAGAAGCAGCTCTTCACAAACATCTCCCACCTGCGCGGCCTCCACCGCAACGCCTGCCTGTCCGCCCGCGACACAAAGGCCCAGACCGCCGAGGCGCGCCAGGAGGTTGATCGCCTGCACCTGCAGCTGCAGAATCTCTACTACGAGCAGCGCCATCTCCAGGGCGAGATTACCGGCTGCGAGTCTTACGAGTAGGTTGTTTGCATTTCGGCCTTTTTGGAGGACGTCTTTGTTTTGACGTGTCATTGGCTGACTTGTATGTGTTTTTTTTTTGCATAGTCACAAATACCAGCAGCTGCCTCTCATCCCCGTCGAAGAATTCCTCGCTCTGCGCCCCGAGTACGTAGACTCCAACGACGACGAACGCATGTTTGCGCGCATCGAGCACGAGCGCGAGGAGCGCGAGATTCTGGAGCAGCGTCGCCAGGAGCTCCTCAAGCGCAAGCAGAAGCTCATCAACGACAACAAGCGGAGAAAGGACGACTTGGCCAATCTGGACCAAGACTTGGAGAAGTTTATCGACGTGTGTTTTATATGCCATTGGCAGTTCCTTGCTTTTATTATGCTGTGGTGCTAATTATTTACCCAAGGCTGCGAAACCGATTCTTGAACTCTTCGAAAAGGCACCTTGAAACATCTGCATTTGTTTCTTCTCTTACATATAATACTCTCACTCTCAGTGTGCGGTGATAAACTTGCACGACGGCGTTTATATCAAACACGCGTAGCACCTAATGACGGCCATCAGCAGCCACTTATGAGACCATGAAATCACGCAGAGTCCAGTCTGTGCCCCAAACGAGGCTTTTTAACGTCGGGATTTCGTGAGATAGAATCGGGTTCTCAGTACATGTTAGCAACAAGGGCTAGAATATCAAGTTCAAATGGGTGGATTCTCGACCATGACCATCATGGCAAACCTCTTACAATCTCCAACAGCCGAATCCGTCATACTGCTCCGTTGGGTATAATCTGAGACCAGACAGCTGCACTACAAGTCTAGAAAAAATCACGACAGCTGGAAAAATATGCACCAGGCAGTTCAGTCCAACTCATCTCAGGACAATACACATCAAATTAATACAAAATACAATTTTCAAGAAAAAAAAAACCATTTGCTATCGTGATAAACTACCCTGAGCCTAATGTACAAACTTACACGCGCATCTGCCGCGAGCCGAATATAATAGTAATCAATGCAAAGTCTCTCCCACGGACAACGGGCCTGTAACAATCTGCCCCTGAGAAGCTTCGAGTAACAGAGGCCAAAAACAACAAAGCAACTCCGTCGTCTAGACGCCGCCGAGACATGTATCTGAAGTCGTGTTTCTTGCCCTCTTCTCCACTCCACCTGGTTGGATAGGTAGGACTAGTAGTTGAGCTCACCGCCTCCGCTTCCGTTTCCAGACACTTGATCGAGGTCTTCATAGCTCTTCAAGCTGCGGCCCTGCACGGCTTCCCGGGGACCGGCAGCCGCTCCACCGGCGCCGTCTCCCCATCGGGATCCGCCGTTGCGATTGCGACCACCTCCGCCATCCCAGCGACCGCCTCCACGGCGTTCGTAGGGTCCGGAACGGTACCCGCCTCGCCCGCCCGACATTCCCCCTCGGCGGATGGGGCCGCCTGAGCGGTCATCACCCATGGCGTTCCAGCCATTGGCCTGCATGCCGGCAAACAAGGAGGGGAAGTTTCCAGGGCTCATGGGGAATCCAGGCATGCCCATGACGCCATTGATGGCAAAGTTCTGCAGGTTGAAGCCGCGAGGAGTACCTGAAGCCGACTGGCCGTTGGTAGGTGGGAAGTGGCCGTTTGAATTCGCGTCGGTTCGCGAGGGGGCAATGTGTGCTGGATCTGACACGTAGGCATTGATGAGTTCAAACTAAAGACCTTTTGTTAGTACATTCAAAAAAGGATGGGAGAGGTGTATTTCAACGTACCTCCTGCTTCAAACCATCAAGCCACTCGGTATGTCTCTTCTCCACGTGCTTCTTCCAAAAGTGATCCTCCTTGAAGAGCTTGGTGCATTCTGGAACTTTGCATCTCCATTTGTGCTCATCCTCCTGCTTGACATATTTGGCCAACTCCTCGTCAAGGGCCTCCTCGACAGGCTTACCGCCAAGCTTGCGAATATCAACAGTGCTGGGCTCGAGGATTTGCATCAGCTTATCCTCAAAAGTCTTGACCCAGTTGTAGGCACGAAGCAGCTGTTGCTCGGTTTTAGAAGACGTATTACGGAACTTCTTGTCGCCTTCCGCAAGCTCTCCGTCAACATCATTCTCAGCATCGTTGCGCTTCTTATCGGGAAACGGCTCTCCATTGGCGCTGGCGCTGGCAACAGCCCTTGCAGACGATGACAGAGTGCTTTGAGGACGGCGGAGATGCCCTCCTGCACACTTGCGTGTAAGCTCGTGCACAGAGTCACTCTCAAATACGCAAAAGAAACAAAAGTGAAAGACTCTGCGCAGATACTCAATCAGCAGGTCAAGTTGCTTCTTCTTCACGAGCATGTCTTCGTCATCAACTTCTTCGTCTTCCACAGCCCCCTCCTCCTCCTCCTCTTCTTCGGGAATACCTTCCTCATCCTCGTCCATTGCCTCGTCCATCCCGGGCTCCCGAGTCTTGGTCTTCTTGGTTGGCGCAGGGGGGATAGCGGGCTGCAGACGACCAGCGTTTTTGAGATCCTCCACTTTTTCTTCAACCTTCAAGATGGCCTGGAAGTCAGAGCCATACTCTTCTTCAAACTTGTTGACTAGTCTTTGAACAAGGCGAAGGTCCTTTTCAATTCGCTCCGGTGCAGAGAACAAGTCCCACAGAGCCTTCTTCCGTGGATGGAGCGGCGGGTTGTGAACTCCAACGTGGCAAACAAAGTCGCCTCGGGCCTCGTCCTTGACGGTTTTACCATTGACAGCCTCGAGGGCCTTTTCCGCAGCGGAAACCAGAGGGGGCGGCGATTTTATCGCTTCGTCGCCCTCTTCGTCCTTGGGATCCGCCCGATCCATTGGCGGCGCGCTTTCTGAAGAGGGATGAAGCATCACCCAGCCTATACGGTGATACCTCTTGCTGGGATTTGGATCGGAAAGGGACAGCCACTTGAAGCCGCCCTCTTCCTCTCCCAGGTTCTCCTTGCAAAAGGCCTCCAGATTTTGGCGGCTAACATGAGGAGCAATAGTCTTGATGAGCAGAGTGGGTTGGAATTGATTCTCATCCCGAATGTCGGCTCCATTAACGGGGACCAAGTCGCCAACTCCCAGGATTTCATTGGCAGCGGTCGCCTCGCCCTCCTCTTTCTCGACTACGCCACCGGCTCCGTTGCTCTCGCTCTTTGGAATCCCTTCAAGAGAAAACTCGTCAAAGCTGCCCGATTCCATGTCTTGCTCCCACTGGCTGTAAGCTGCTCGTCGGAAATCCTGGAGCTTTGCCTTGAACTCGTCTCTGATTTCGGGAACATAGCGCTCCTTGAACCACTGCTCCTTTTTGTGCTCCGACACAAAGGCCCTAGCCATCTTGGCTTGAAGTTCTTCCTTGTATGCATCGTACGCCACCTGGATCTTGGCCTTTTCTTTTTCCCGGTCCTCTTGAGACTCTCGGGCGCCTCTGGCCCTTTCAGGCTCTCGTCTTCGTCCAGTTCGCGCACGCTCCTTGTCATCCTTGATCTTTTCGTTCATTCTCCACCATTCGCCAAAATAGGAGAATCCTACTTGGTAAGGAAGCTTGGCCGGATCTGCCAGAGGGTTGACGGCCACGTTGGGCGACCCACTGTCTTGTCCAGGCACGTAGCGATCAATGTTTGCCGGTGGTGAGGTTATGCGACGCCGGTCATCTCGGTCTCGGTCATCTCGACCCTCTCGACCCTCTCGACCCTCTCGACCTTCTCGGCCTTCTCGGCCATCGCGACCATCTCGACCATCTCGGCGTGGACGTGGCTCGTACCGGTCAACAGGAGGCGGGGAACGAGAGCGCCGGCGATCTCGGCGTTCATTGCCTGTGAACATTAATAGTCAGCAAGCGATCAAATCAGTAAAAGGATCGCTCGGCAAGACGAACCTGGAGACCTCGCACGGTAGAATCCATCGCCTCTTTCCTCCCTAGTTCTCGAATCGTCACGACTCCACGTTCTCTCATTTGGCGATCGGGCCGCGCCATCCCGATAGGATGAGTAGGAATCCATTCTGTCTGGCGCTAGATTGGGGAATTGGTCTCGGATTGATGGTCAATCAGATATCGTCGAACATCAGAGGCAATGACGGTCCCTATGGAGGATTCAATTGCAAGAGCGCCCTATTGCGTGGCGGTAAAATGGCTGTTAGAGAAGACATTCTGACCCAAGATCGGACAAGTAGGAGACAGAGAAAAAGAGAATTAAAAGGGAAAAGAAGGAGAAAAGACATGGATAGCAAAAGAGCTGATGCCAAATGATGGGACAAGTAGAGGCTCGGCACGTTGGCAGGAGGGCGAGAGGAGAGGACAGAAGAAGAAAAAGAGGCTGAGAAATGCCGGCCGATTGCCGAAAGCTTGGTCAAGGGGGCAGGGAGGAACAATGCAGCAGCAGTAGAGGAGAGGAGAAGAAACGGAACGGAGAGGAGAATGAATGAATGAAGGAGAAGGAGAAGGAGAATTGAGGATTGAGGATTGAGGCAAGAAAGGGGCGACGAACTGAATTGCTAAGGCGCGGTTCTGGCGGATTGCGCGACGTGTTTGATGCGCCTTTAGGAGTGAAGATGTGAGATGTAGAGGTTCAAGTTGGAAGAGGCTGAAGGCCATCCAGAGGTGGAGCCGAAGACGGCCGCGACACGCGCACCTGTGGGGGAGTGGGAGCGGGTTTGGGGGGATGCGCACTGTGCGGCAGCGCATATCCTCGGCCCCTAACGCTTATCGGCGAGAAGTGTATTCCAGCGCTAGGCCGCTAAAGACGCCTGACGCTGTGCGCTGTGCACAGCAACCACAGTGCCCACTCGCCGCAGCTGGCACGGTAGCTCTCCGCCCACACACGTGTGGCCACTCCACTCCTTATCTAATCAACTAATCACGGCTTGTGCTCCACCGCAGCTGGAGAGTGGCGATCTCCGACCGCGATTGTGCCTGTCCATGTACATGTGCCCAACTTTGTTCTGGCTTGTCGGCTTCAGAGGCGTCATCTTGCTTACTACTAGCCTGCATTCTCCAGCCTGTCGATTTTCTTATATCTGGCTCGCCCTTCTCCCCTGCCTCACCGTTTTGAATCGACAATCGCTCGCGTGCCCATAGGATGCCGCAGTTGAATCCGCTCTATCCTGCATTGGGAATCAGTTGCCAAACGGGCTGACACAGCAGAGCCGAGCCGTCAAGATGGAGCGGTTACAATACAACAGTGCGGTTGAAGGCTTCCGCGATGAGGAATACCCAATGCTGCAAGGTAAGCAACTGGCTGTTATTCCATGCTGCTATAGACTCTCTTAATCCAGTCTACCTTGATATAACACGACTCTTTATACAGATTCCGTATACTTGGATCATGCTGGGTCCACCCTCACTTCCAAGTCTCTAATGGATGCCTTTGCCAAGGACATGACATCGGTGCTGTATGGGAATCCCCATTCCGCATCATCACCGTCCCAGCGCTCTTCATCCCGGATAGACCAAGTCCGAGTCCGTCTGTTGGATTTCTTCAGAGCCGATCCTGACCAGTATGATTTGGTCTTTGTGGCGAATGCGACTGCTGGCGTGAAGCTAGTAATCGAGGGCATGAGATCCTTATCCGAGGGCTATGTCTTTGCCCACAATCAAGCTTGTCATACGAGCGTGATAGGAGCAAGAGAAGAAGCGCAGCAAAGCGTCTGTCTCGACAACACCGGAGTTCGATCTTGGTTGGATGGGGATGATCCGTTCAAGCCAACAGCAGCCTCTAGTACTCCTGCCAGATTATTCGCCTACTCGGCCCAGTCTCACATGGATGGGAGGCGATATCCCATATCGTGGGCCAAGGAGCTGAAGAAGAGGGAGGCTCAATCTTCGTCTCGGACATTGACGCTCTTGGATGCGGCTTCACTCAGTGCCACCTCGCAGCTCAACCTTTCGGACCCCCAATTCGCTGCTGATTTTGTTGTATTAAGCCTGTACAAGATATTTGGATTTCCAGACTTGGGCGTTCTACTTGTTCGCCGCTCTGCAGAATATGTATTCAACCATCGAAGGTACTTTGGCGGCGGCACGGTAGACATGGTGCTCTGCGGAGACGAACAGTGGCACTCCCCAAAGTCTTACTCTCTTCACGAACGCCTGGAAGACGGGACACTTCCCTTCCACAGTATCATTGCCGCTGACATTGCCATGTCGACTCATCAACGGCTTTTCGGCTCCATGGATCAAATCAGTGCTCACACGGCATACCTCAGTCGCGAGCTATGCCGTGGCTTACACAGCTTACAACACGCAAATGGAAACCCCGTTTGTCACATTTATTCAGAAATACCAGATGACGCAGCACCTGTCGAAACTGGCCCAGTCGTTTCCTTTAATATCAGGGATAGTCGGGGTCTATGGATTGGCCTCGCCGAGTTTGACAAGTTGGCAATCTTGAGGAAGATGCATGTCAGAACTGGAGGCGTGTGCAGCCCTGCAGGCCTTGCATCTGCTCTCGACTTGCAACCGTGGGAAATGAAGCGAAACCTCTCTTCTGGAATCCGATGCGGCGAAGACAGTGGGCGATTCACCAACAAGCCCACCGGAATTATACGTGCTAGTCTGGGAGCAATGAATACCAAGTCGGACGTTTCTCGCTTCCTTGCTTTTGTACAAGAGTTTTTCGTCGAAGACAACATCAAAGTACCAAGCCTGGTCAGTGCCACGACGAGAACCGTTGGTGCTACAACAAATATTCAAGTCAAGGCTATCACGGTATATCCCATCAAGAGCTGCAGTGGCTACAACGTCCCACCTGGGGTTCTCTGGGAAGTACGGCCAGAGGGGCTTGCTTGGGATCGTGAATGGTGTTTGGTCCACCGAGGATCGGGCCAGGCTCTCAGTCAGAAACGCTATCCCCGAATGGCCTTGTTACAACCCTTGCTGCTGTTCAATGACAATGTGCTACGTGTGAAATACCGCGGAAGCACGCTCAAAGGGCAGCCAACGCAAGTGGACATACCGCTATCCGACAATCCCTCTCTGTTCGACACCGATTTCCGACAAACAAGCTCCAGAGTTTGCGGGGAGAATATTTCCGCGCAATCATATCTTTCAGAAGAAATCAACGACTTTTTTTCCAATTCACTCGGAATTCCCTGTGTGCTGGCGAGATTTCCAGCGGGAGGCCGCGGAGCTAGTAGCAGGCTCTCAAAGGCTCGGATGCAGAAGCATCAGCGGACAGAAAAGGTTCAGAGTGGGCAGCCTTCTCCGTTCCCTGGTGTTCCCTCTCCCCCCGATTCGGACTCTGAACAGCAGCAGAGTCAACCAGGGAAGATTCTCCTTTCCAACGAGAGTCCCATTCTCATGATATCGACCTCTAGTGTAGAGATGCTGAACAAGACTATCATGGCGACTGGAGAGCCGGCCGTGGATGAATCAGTGTTTCGAGCAAACATCGTCGTTGAGGCATCCCCAGGCCACCACGGCCACCCGGCCTATTCAGAAGATATGTGGAGGAGAATCAGCATTGGAAATCACAGCTTCAAACTCCTGGGGGCCTGTCAGAGATGCCAAATGGTATGCGTTGACCAAACGACTGGGGAGAGAAGACAAGAGCCGTTTGTCACATTGGCAAAAACAAGGAGGCTGAACGGCAAAGTCTATTTCGGCACACATATGCGGCATGAACCACTGGAGCAAGACGAGGAATCGGATGGCCCAAGTCCCACAATACAGGTTGGAGACGCGGTCGTCGTGGATGAAGAGCAAGGAGAGGAGGAGGAGGAGGAGGAAATTCCAGGTGCTGGCGGTCATCGATAGCCCGGATGCGATACTTTAAGAAACAGACAAGAATAGAACGACTCTCCCAGAGTACATGAAGCTGGCTATGCTACCGGAACTATTGTCTGAGGCGCCCGGCCGTTGAATTCCTCATTATGGCGCCGCGTGCATGGAAACGCGAATCGTCCACTCGCGCTTCAGAGCTGGATGCTCACGGTTTGTTGGTCCATCCTCCAGTGTCCTCCCTTGACGTCTCTCTGTCTTAAAATCCCAGTGCGTGCCGCCACATTCCCACCAGGGGCTATGGAATATCCCATTCCTGGCTTTGCCTCCATGGCTTATGTAAAATGTCTTACTTGAGCTTCAGCCTCAGCCCGGAAGCAGCGCGTTCCTGAGAATGATGGCCAGTGGCTGGAAGCTGATGGCAGTTCTGCATCCGTTGCGAATCGCAGTTTCAAGCAGGAAACGGCATCGCGATTCACATATCATCTGAAACTTGTTCAGTTGTTTACGGCATCTGAAGCAAAGGGCCGAATCGAGTCTATTGTCCGTTGGAGCTTGAGTTTATTCCATTTCGGCCGCGTGGCTCTCTGGTGACTCTGACTCTACACATCATGTGGGTAGTCTGAACTTTCTTAAGAGCCACGCATCGGCATGATGCCAACCTTTTTGTTTTCTCTTGTACATTCCTCAAACTATGATTCAAACGCTTCCATCTGGACCAAAGTTACGATGCGGCCTCGACTCTGTGGCGATTCACTGGAAAAGCAAGTCCGCGTCCTGCCAATATGGATGATACAGTGTCTTAGGTTTGCCCTGCCACGGGGCTTGTACTTACTTTTCAAGGTTTTTGTTCGTATAAGAAGCGACGGGCAGCCAAAACATTTCCCTCTGCATTCTTTGTCTTGAGTGAGCATTGCATACGTCCCCTCACACAGCTCGCAATGTTCAAGTTCCTTTGCGTCGTGCTGCCCGTTGTGGCGAGAGTCGCCGTGGCCACTCCGGCTGCCCTCAAACCGAGATGTGACGATCCGACAGCACATCCGTCACCAATCACTGGATCAGCGTCGAATTTCCCGACTAATGACTTGCCTTTTGATCTTCCACCGATCGAACTACACCCCATAGATCCCGCAGAGCTAGAGACGTTCGGTGTAGAGGGGCCTGGGCTATCTGTCTCTCCATCACTACCAAACGAACCGAGACCTGAACCTGCAGAATTTGAGTCTCCTGCCTGGTCTCCTCCAGCAGACTCTGGGCCTCCGGCTTGGTCTCCTTCTCCAGCAGACTCTGGGCCTTCTGCCTGGTCTCCTTCTCCAGCATTACCGCTGCGTCCTGACCCCAACTTTCCCGGGCTTGACAATGCCACTAATGAGGACGATGGACGCAGCTCTAGGAAGGGATATTCCGATTCCTCAAGAAGAAAAAATGTCGTCTATTTCACCGACTGGTAAGCTATCACACACATGGTTATATTCACATCACATAGATGCTAACAATAGTAACACTAGGAGCATCTATAACGCAGGCTTTCTGCCTCAGTATCTCCCCACAAGTGATATCACGCACTTGCTCTACGCGTTTGCGGGAATCGCACCAGATGGATCTGTGTAAGTTATAACTAAAAGTCCCATCCAAAAAGTCAAACGCTAACAACCACTGAAGCATCTCGTTTGACCCTTGGGCCGACGAGCAGAAGCTTCTAGGCAAGCGTGACAACGTCCACGGTGCCATCGAGCAAGTCTTTTTGCTCAAGAGCAAGAATCGCCACATGAAGACTCTGCTGTCCATTGGTGGCTGGACCGCGTCGCAAGAAGGAAAGTTTGCGCCCGCCATTGGTTCTGCTGATGGTCGACGCCGCTTCGCCGAGACTGCGGTCAAGCTGCTCGCCGACTGGGGATTCGATGGTATTGATATTGACTATGAATATCCGGTGACACGAGAAGACGCGCGGAACTTTGTCTACCTGCTCCAAGAGGTTCGAGGAGCCTTGGATAACTACGCAGCTCGCCACGGCCAGCATTATCGCTACCTCCTCACTGTGGCGACATCTGCCGGACCTGAGCACTACAACGTTCTGGAGATGGAGGCGATGGATCAGTACATTGATACCTGGCATCTCATGGCTTATGATTATGCTGGTAGCTGGGATATTGTGTCTGGCCAGCAGTCCAACGTCTTCTCCGACAGGCAAAACCCCGACAGCACAAAGTTCAACACTGACCAAGCAGTGGATGCCTATCTCAGACGAGGCATCGACCCCAACAAGATTGTTCTCGGCCTTCCCCTGTATGGCCGCTCGTTTGAAAACACTGATGGTATTGGAAAGCCCTACAGTGGCATTGGGCCGGGCACTATTGAGCCGGGAGTTTATCTCTACCGCGACCTTCCTCGTCCCGGAGCGACTGTGCACGTCAATCGATACACCATTTCTGCGTACAGTTACGACCCTTCAACAAGGGAACTGGTTTCCTTTGATAATGTCGAGACGGCGAGACTCAAGGCCGAGTATCTCCAGAGCAGGGGCCTTGGCGGCGCCGTCTTCTGGGAAGCCTCGGGTGATCGTGCTGGAGAAGAGAGTCTGATTAGGACGCTGGCTAGAGAGATGGGTCACCTGGATGATTCCAGAAACATGCTGAGCTATCCGGAGAGTCGGTATGCTAATATTCAGAACGCATCGTGATGATTCTTGGTGTGATTTGGGGCGGCGGGTTGATTTGATGTAAATTGAATGACAGGGTCATGAGAGTTTCATCGCATGGATGGCGTTTGGGATATTTGATGGATAAATAGTTTTGTGTTGGTTACATCAAGGTTCTTTAATAGAAATGAGAATAAAGATGGCAAATTTTAATAAATTATTGCTCACTTGTACATGATCGGTTATCTCTATGAGAGATTCCCTGAAAGCACCAGAATGTAGGGACCTAGAGTCTTACATGCCTATTTATTTTCCGATACCCCAACCCACCAATCAAGAAACGCTCATATATTGCGGCTGAGTGTCTTGTCTTCTATGCAGCCTAAACTCTGCCCGCTTCTATTTTGGTATTCCCAGTCATGTTGCGAGACTTGGGTTCATCTTGATCTCTTTTTCTCTATAAAACATCTATCCATACACCTACATTGATGTATTTCACATCTACAAGGAGCGTCTACTGAGGCTCTTCCCGTCAGCATGGATCTCATTGGTGCTGCGGGCAAGATTATATCTCTCATTGAAACGGGAATCCAAGTTTCCGATCAGTTCAAGGCAATCGCCAAGTCGGAACACAAGCTGCCGCCTGACTTGGTGAATCTTCATCACAATGCCCAACAGCTCCTGGAGATAGTAGATGCGCTTCCATCTACAGGAGATGGCTCGATTGACGATGCGAGGGTGAGGCAGCTGGCAGACAGGGCCAAGAAGATGTCCGGCAAAGTGATTGCCATCATGGATCAAGTCAACCCAAGGTGGCGACAGAAGCAACAAACTTCCTTGACTCTATGGAGGTCATACCTAAAGAAGAAGGATATTGATTCAATCGAGGAGGACTTTAGGCAGTTGCAAGGACAGATGAAGCTTGCTCTACTTGAGCTCGTCTGGTAGGTCACCCTCAGGCTCCCCAGTAATGAATGGATGGGCAGAGTATAATAATGAGATTTTCCTTAGTCAGTCGAGCTCTGAAGTCAAGTCACAATACGAGGAATTGCGTAGGAGGGCTAGCCATAACGATGAGCGTGTGATTGGCATTGAAGGCTCAGTGCAAGAACTTATATTTACGGTTCAAGACTCGATATACAATCTCGGTAAACAGATCGGATCGGCTACCTTGACTGAAACCAGTTTCTGTAGGCAGGCGTCTCAAGTCTTTGTCCTGGAACGGAAACTTTCCATCATTCTGTCAAGATTGACAAGAGATTTCCAAGAAAAAGACTCGAAAGCCAACGCAATAGCCAAATCAGACCCCGGAACTTTTGACTGGATCACACAAGGTTCTGATTACTTTCACGAGGATCCCGATAGTCTAAGCGACAAGGAAAGACCTGTTTATGATGAATGCGATCCAGATATGCTCAACCACCGCGTGGAAGCCTCGGATAACTTTCAGTCTTTCCTACAGGGACCGTCTGGAGCATTCCTCATATTGGGGAAGCCTGCTTCTGGAAAGTCAACGCTGATGAAGTATCTCATGCACAACTCAGTCGTCTTGAAAGAAGTTGAACAATGGGCCTCGAGGACAAACAGGACTCTGATACGAGCAATCTTCTTCTTCTCTGTGACACAGGGCAGCGGTGCATTGTCTTCTGAGGAGAGTCTGTACCGGTCTCTTTTGTTCCAAATTCTTCGTCAGTGTCCGGCTCTGATTGATGAGGTCCTCCCTGGAGAGGCCAGTTTATCACCGTCTATTCCGCTTGCATCCGAAGCTGTCCAGGACGCCATAAAATACATTTTCTCGAACAAGTCCAAACTGGCTGATAAATACTGCTTCTGCCTATTCATTGATGGGCTCGACGAGTACCGATCAGATTATTCAGAGACCAAACGCGGCAAGACACAAAATAATTATGACATTAGTGAATTGGCACACCATTTGGTGGAGTGGTGTCAGCACGAAGCCAGCAACACAAAGATGATCTTGTCATCCAGAGTGATACCAGCGTTGAATGACCGATTCTCCTCAAAGGAAAAGATGTTACTGCACTTCTATACAAAGAAGGACATACTGCAGTCTGCCTTTTCAAACTTCAAGAGGCATCCAGAAGCAATCCCCGAGAACTACATTGAACTCAGCACAGCCATATGTGACCAGGCACAGGGCGTATTCTTGTGGGCTCGCCTTGTGATTAGGGATATACTCGAGGCTTACACAGATGGTGTTGCGCCTGATACATTTCAAGACAGAATCAAGGCGACACCAACCGACATGACTGATCTCTATGCAAAAATTCTGGAGAGAGTAAAAGAGCAGGACAGGCAGGCATCGGCGGTGATGCTACGCCTCGCAGCCCTTCAACCAGCTCCATTCCGTCTCAACACTCTTGCCTGCGCTTGGCTGGATAACCTCCTCAAAGACGCCAACTTTCCATGCAATGAACCGGCAGAGGTATACAGCCACGAAAAGGTTGAGAAACATGGCAAAAGAGCCATCCAGCGTCTGGCCGCCCTGACGCACGGAATCTTGGAGGCTCAAGACGTCAAAATGCACTATTCATCTAAGAAGATGGATCCTTTCTTCCGATCCGAGATTGTTTTCTTGCATCGCACTGCACAGGACTTTATTAGAGGCCTCCTGGTGAGGGATGTCAAAGACGCAGAACACGGCATTCTTCCATGGCTGCAAGGGAACAAGAATGTCAGCGCAGAAGACTGGCCGCAGAGCTGGCGCACAAATCTCTTTGTTCGAATATTCCATGCCGAAGTGCGATTCGGCGTCCTCCGCGCGGACGACCACGGCAAACCTCACGGAGATTTGCTGGATTTTGGCCTTTGGGCTGAGGACTCTTCGCTATTGCAACTCTCGGATTTCAAAACTCTGGCTGATTTCTCGTCGTTTTCGCGCCGCTACAAGGACTACTTTTACCTAAACGGCCAGGGGAGCATCTTCACCTTCAATGGCAGGCGCTATCACTTTCATCCCATACCGGAAACCGTACCAAGGAGGTTCAGCTTAGCGTAGGCCTTTTTCCAAGGCCAAGATGTGAGTGTTTAGATCCAAAAGAGACAGTTTTCGCGCGGTTTGAGTTGTCGACTTGCTCTGTCTTTGGCCATATTAGAGACAAATATATCCAGTCAGCGGGTGGATGGACTCGCATGGCTGCTACAGACCAAGAGCGCTTGTGCCACAGACAGGCGTCCGGTATGGGGCGAAGACGACGGCTGGAAAGAATACTTGGTAATAGGTGCAATGGCTGTTTGGGGGCCGCATTGTGCAGAGCGCCACAGCTGGGGTGAATGCGAATGGGCGAGTTTGACTGCTGACGCCGGGTCCGGGCAGACAGGCAGCCCTCAAAGGAAAAAGGTCTAGTGCGCTGCTTATGGCGGACGGCGTGAAAGCAGGACGGACTGCTTACGGGCAGGACAAGTCCGTACTCGCATGTACAAAGCATCCAATGCCTGTAGCAGAAAATAGAAGCTGGAGAGTAGATGCCTTTGATGGGTAGGTGGGCTTACGACGCGCACTGACAGTGGTGGAAGTGTAGGGTATTCGTCAAAGGACAAGGCGATTATGCAAGTAGAGAGGGGTGTGTGCACGGAGGAGCATGGCATGGGAAAGATGGGTGAATGAATGCTCAAAGAGAAAAAAGGCCACTTGCAAAACCGCGGATCCAAACCCACAGTCTTGGCGGTGTCGTCGCCATCTTTGACATGCCCGATATCAATCCCACAAGTCCAACCTGGTGGTGACAGCCACAAGCCAATAGAAGCCCATCCACGGTGGCCTCTCCACCGCGAGAGCCCGCACCCACTCGCCACTGTGAAGGGCATCTTAGTCCTTGATGTTCGTATGGAGCATACATACGCAAGTACTGTACGTAGGCACTCGGATCGTCGTGGTCATGCGGACTAATGCAAAAAGAGTCCGGCAGCAGTTGTGCGTCACCGCGGTGAGACTCGTGAGAGAGAGAAGAGCGAGACTAACAGCATCGGACCCGAAGCGATAGCGCTTGTTGACTAATGATGTCGCCTGGATAAGATGCTAGACTTTGCATACGAGTACGGAGTGGCAGCATTGGATAGGCAGACGCGGTCGCGAGTGTGTCATGGCCGGTTGTGGGTGGATGGGGCATGCAGGACCACGTCCCATGACTGTTTTTCCCTCTCAGCTAGCCCGGTAGTTGACGGTCGTCGCTAGTCTGGCGATTGCGTAGTCGGGCCCGTGTAGCGTGTCTAGGACTTCTTCTGGCTTTGGCATGACGATGATTTTCTTGGTGGTTTGCCTTGGATTGCCGCGATATCGTCATGATGGCAAATCTTGTTGAGCCGGACTAGGTGGGTTGGGGGGGGGGGGGAGGAGCAGCGAAAATGAGGCTCTTCGGACAAATGCCTGCACGTCAGCGAGGCTGTGGACGCGGAGAGTTGAGGGATGTCGCGATCGGGTGTCGCCATCGATGCATTACCATCTGGCCCCGGGTTGCCTCTTGCTAGCAGCAGTGAGTGAGTGAATGAGGCAGTGAAAGGTCGAGATGTTTGGATGTGTGTAGCAGCAGCTGGTGTCGCCGACAGCCGGCCATTTCCTGGAGGTGTGGCGCAAGGCCCGTGGCCCTGTGGCTGGCCCCAAAGCAGCCTAGCGTAGGGCCCAGCAGGGTCTTAGCGAGGGGCCACAAAAACTGGGCGACTTTGGTTAGTGGAGGTGACTTCCATGCTTGGCTTGGGGCAGGCAGCACAGCCCAGGCGGCTGAAAGTCAGTGAAGCAGGAGCCTGGACGTTAGCGGTCTCCAGTGGAGGGTCTGACATCGGATGCCCTCAATGACGGGCATGATGGCGGGCCATGCCCTGGCGGCCCTTGCAGCGGTCGCTGTTAGTGCTCTGGCGGTCGCTGCGCGGAGGGCGCTAACAGGGACCGCCCAGGTGCGGACCGACGCCATTGCCCGGCGTGTCCCGCCTCTCCACCGTCTAGGACTGCAGGCTTCAAAATTGCATTGTGGCTGTCCACAATCCCAGAGAGGCACCGCTTCCACCGCGCCGATCCCCGAAAGTCGAAGCTACTGCTGGTGCTGCTGCTGGTGCTGCTGCTGGTGCTGCTGCTGGTTGATGCAGGTGAAGGTTGATTGATGCCCTGCTAATGCGATGCTAATGCCAGGCAGAGAGACATTTCCGTGCAAGACTCTGGCGCTACTGCTACTGCTGATGCTACTGCTGATGCTACTGCTGATGCTACTGTACGAAATCAATTGCGATGCGACTGAGCTACTGCCAGGCAGGCAAGTCAAGTCTGCTACTAACGGCATAGCATAGTCGGTCAGTCGGTGCAGTGCGGTCTCTGGACCGAACTGAATGAGTTAATCGCCCGTTGACACCCGCGATCCGAGACGTGCGTCAGTGTGTTCTGCATCGCATCTTCGGCCTGGACCGCCGACGCCCGTTGGCCAATTGCGAGCATGTGCTGTGCTTTGGCCTCGGTGTTCAAGGTAGGGCGACGGAGTAGAATCGCATCCATCGTGTGCAGGACCTGAATTGGCGCTCCATGGCCGTGCAGCCAGCTTCATCAGCCGCCCGGGCAAGGCGCGTCTGTACCGTCTGCCAATTCAATTTGACGGTATTTTCAGTCTTCAGCCGCTGCCAGGTCGCCGCCATTGGCCAACAGCGTGCGTTTCGAATAAGCGCAGATGCAGCAGACATCGTGTCGGGAGGCCGTCTGTGCTGCTATTTTCAGCGCCCTGCCGTTTCGAAATTCTGCAGCCTGCGACGATGCGATGCAATGGCCGTGAGCAAAGGCATCCATCGTTTGGCTCCCTCTTCTTTCTCTCTCGATTCGATCTAGATGAGATGCCAGAATGGGCGGCAGCCTGGGAGAATCGAACCGAGTCCAGGCACTGTACCTTTGACCTCACTCGCTCACATCGGTCGCTTTGAGCAGCAGCTTCAATTCATTCCGCTCAACTGCCCTTTGCCCCTTCTGGCTGGCCGCTCAGGAACTGCGATGCCAAAGAACCCACCGTCGGTGGCTGTGGACGCTCAGCCGCTCCGCGATTGGACTGGCTTCCTCGCGCGACCTGCTGCTGCGCATCCACACCCAAACAGCAGAGGGGGAGTCATCGGAGAGGCCCTTGGACTCGCTAGCGCTCTGGAAGATGCCTCACATGCCTCCCCATGTTGCCCGTAGGCAGAAAGCGGCAAGACGGCAGGGGTTCAGGTGTCGAGACTCGATATGGCTGGACAAGGACGGTGGAGGGGGCGTGTGAAACAGGGACACGACGGCCAAAAGCGGCCACGGTCTTGTCCCTTCTCACGCACTCCCTCGCTTTGTCTTTATAAGTCTGCGATGCACCCTCTCCTCGTTCTCGATCCAGCATTTCCAGGCAACAAACGCACCAGCAACCCCACAACTTCTTCTTTATACTACCTACTACTACTAGGTACTACTACTACTACTACTACATTACATTGTATTGCATTACATTCCTGACCAGGATCAAAGAGGACAGACAGACAGCCATTGAACACACTACTCTGTACAAAAGGCTCTTCATACCCACCTTTTGCTGCATCTTCTCTTTCATCCTTACACCAACCAACAACAACAAGAACAACACCAACACATTCCATAATCGGAGTCGTCTTTGAACAAGAGCAAGAGCAAGCCATCGCACCACACTTGATCGCACACAAAAGGACCAGCTCCGGCGCCCAAGGACTCTTGGTCTCTCCCTCACCACAACCACACACTCAACCACTGCGTACGACGCGCACTTGTATCCGCCGCAAATCAAACACAATGTGCACCACCAACGTATACACCTACGTCTACTCAGACGGCCACAAGGAACAGTCCCGCCAGCCCGTCTTCTGCTCTGCATCACGGCAGGGCAAGGTCTGCTCCAACAACGTCGTCTTCCAGCACCCCAACCAGTACATCCAGCACTCCGAGGCTTCCTTTGGCACCTCGCCCAGCTCGCCCTTCGTCAGCCAGTTCCCGCCCACGCCCACTTACAGCCCGCGCTCTGGCACGCCAAACTACCGCTCCGGCGACGAGTCCGACCGATCGCGCCGCAGCACCTCGAGCTCACGGCGCCGCTCTGCCAGTCTCTACATCAACGGACAAAAGGTCTATGACCTTGGCCGCGACGGATCACGGCGCGAGCGCATCACTTCTAGTGGAAGGCCCGCCCACCCCGCGAACTCCTCCCACTGCCTTCAACTTCCCCAGCGCGCCGCCTTCGCCCAATGCCTCTGCCAATGCCTCCGCCAATGCCTCCGTCTACGGCTCTTCTCCCCGCGACTCCGGCTCCAGCTTCTCCCGCCGGCCCATCATTGTCGATGGTCGGGTTCCTCGGGATGAGCGCGTGGAGCGCAGCGAGCGTGTGGAGCGGGTTGAGCGGGTTGAGCGACCTCGCATCCAGGTCGAGGTAGTCGAGGCAATCCCTCCCGCCGCCCGCAACACGTCCAAGCATGATCGCCACTCTTCCACCAGCTCTCGCGACAGCCACGGACGGAACAGCGCCGATGACGAAGAGGCCATTCGACACCGACGCGAGCGGGAAGAGCGACGGGCCGAGAAGCACCGCGACGAGGAAGAGGAGCGACAGCGCCGCATCCGCCTCCGCATTGCAAAGGCCAACGCCGAGATCAACAAGCGCCCGCCCGTGCCGATGCCTCCCGCTCCCATCCGCGCCTCCTCCTTCAAGACCACCGCGGCTGCTGGCGATGACGATGTCAAGAAGCTGACGGACAGCGTCAGGCGCATGAGCTTCGAGGAGGAGCGCCGCGAGGAAAAGGCCCGCGACATTGCCCGCAAGCAGGACCAGCGCGAGGAAGACGAGGCCCAGCGGCAGCGTCTTGCCGACCGCATCAGGCCGCGACGCCGCTCCACCATCGGCTCCGGCGGCCGTCGCCACCGCGACCGCGTGCTGTATGATGACGGCGGCTATCGATGGGAGTAAAGGAAGTTGGATGACGATCTCCTAGCGCCACTCCCTTGTCTTTGCCTCAACACATGGACATCCTTTCCTTTTTTTCCTTTTTCTTTTCCTTGTGTATTGATACGAACTACCCTTTTGCATGACTTGAGCATATTGCCTGTATTACTTGGAGGTGGAAAAAAAAGCCATCTTTTTTAACAGCACTTTTTCAAAAGTAAAGAAAAGAAAAGAAAAAGAACCAAAAAAAAGGAGGGCATTTGGAACAACAACAGAACACATGTGGTTGGCATTTGGATTTTTTACAAGCAAGCGATGATTTTTTTTAATTTTTCTTTTTACTATTATTTCCTTTTTGGAAACATTTTTTCTTGTATACTATGAGTTTTTATGATACCATATAATACCCGATAATGAATATCAGTGGAGTTTTTTTTTTTCTTGGAGTATTATACGAGCACAATATCGTCCATGCAACTGCGCACTTTTCTTCTCCCGCTCTCGTGCTTGTATACACACGCCCCTTCATCTACATACTACATTTGACGGGCCAAGGGCTGCATGGTCTGGACGCCATAAGCAGTGGAGGGTTTTGTGTTTCACTCATTCCACCGGGTCTTGGTCGCCACACTTGTCCATCTCAACGTGTGAATGCCCTCGAATGACTCTTCTACCACTGTATCTACAAGTCGATTCCATTTCTCTTCCCAAGTGATCGACTATAAAGACTACTCTTCCTAGCATAGAGAAATACAACAATGAGTCTGGCTAAACCGGCTCACCTGGCCACAAACCGCAACCCTCCCTCGGGCGCCCGTCCTCTGCTCTCCCCCATCCCACCCCCCTTTGTGACGAAGGGTGCATTTTGCATATGCACCATGCAAGGCCGGGCTTATCGATAAAATGTGTAGTTTCTACGAAGCTGCCAGTTACGTCAAAGCAGGCGGGCCCGCGCCGCCAGTAGGAACAAGAGGCGAGACACCATGTTTTGGGCAACGATGCTGGAATCCTGGCCTTTGTGGACCGAGTCTGGGGACACGATAGGCTGGAGCGGGCGAAATGAGTGTGAGTGGGTGCGTACATGTATGGGGACAGGGGAATTCGAGCAGGGGGATGGAAAAGAAGGACAGGGAAGATGGGGGGTTTTCTTGTTATTTTGGTGGGAAAAGAGTTGATGCTTCTGTGTGGGTTTTTGTCGATTTTATCTTTTAATTTATAGGATAAAAGATGCCGTATTATGGGCTTGCGGGTGAGCGGTTTATCTATGCGACTGGAGCCGACGTGCGCGATTATATTTCTCGCCGAACAAGACATCTGACAATAGACGAGGTAGAAGAAGAAGAGAGTAATGAATGCCATCAATCAGACGGGCGAAGAAGAAAAAAACATCACGACGCGGTAAAAGTGTGCAAAGATGTAAAATGTGTGGTTGCCATCACCGGGCGCGATAGCTTCAGTGAGAGCCGAATGTCTCATTACATCAGGTTCGGTACCGGCTAAAAACCGTTCTCGTGATGAAACAGATTTTTCCTTCTCTCGGCCAGGTCTCAGCTTTTACCTAACCCACCATCTCGATTTTTTCGTCTTCTCTTCTCAAAAAAGGCATGTGTCCTGTTCCTGGTCCAGGCCAAACAAAATGTCAAGCCCGGCTATTCCCCAACAAACACCATGCCCACTCACACTGATACTCACACACTTTGCCTTCTTCACTCACACGGGCCCCCGTAAAGCATGGAAGAGGACTGAGAAAGCAACATGTAACATGTCGCATGTAATGTAACGCACGTCCCGTCCCCCTTGCCCGGATTACATACATAACACACACATTACATGACATTACATGGACCGCACGCAGAAGCAAGGCACGGCAAGGTTAGTCGTCTAAAAGAGCGAGAACGAGCGAGAGAAAAAGCGGGATAGTATGCACACGCCCTCCCCCCCCTCCATATTTGTTTTTTTTTCGGACGACAGAAAAAAGTCACCCGGGAGACCACGCGGGAAACTCGGTGTGGAGGCCCGGCCGTTGTGCAGCAGAGGGAGGGCGGACATGGGGCGTGGATTGGGTGGAGTGGGCGGAGAGGTTGAGAAAATGGACCGGAAGGGAATCTCTTGTTCAGCTTGCTTTGGTCGGACCAAGGGGGGAGCTGGGAGCTTATAAAGCTGGACTAAGTAATAGTCAGTTGAAAAAGCTGGGGACGGGACGGGAGAGCTATGAAGTTGAGGGTGAGGGTGGATGGGCGCAGCGAGAGGGAGAAGGGCTTTGTGTAAGTCGAGGAAGGACTAGTATAGTGTCGACGGTGAATGTAAATATAGGACATACTACACTTGACCCAAGAAGGCGCCAGCAATACGGATGTTTGGCAGGTGATGGCGGAAGTAGAAGAAAGGGTTGGCCACTGAGACCCGACACAAGTCAAAAGTGTGTCGTGGGGGGGGGGGGGGGGATGGGAGGGAGGATGGGAGGTGATGGGTGATGTCGGCCTTGGCCTTTGCATGCCCCATGCCCGGCTATATGGACGAAAAGTGAGGTGGTGGTGGCGGCAGTAGCATCGGCCGAGAATCGAGTTGGTGTGAATGCATCAAAAGAGGCGGTGTGTGTCCAACACGGGGCCTATTTGGATTACACTCGTATCTACTGTACATGTCGTGATGGGGGCCGGCCGGATATGGGCCTGTAGTGGAGGAAGTCGTCGAAAGCGGGATGTGGCTTTTTTTCAACGTGCATGTTGACCGCTCAAAGGAGAGTCGACTCGGGTTTGACAGCGTCGGGCAACTTGGATCCTGGGAGACTAGGCATGGATTTGCTGTGGTAGCGTTGCGGTTTATGCATCTTGGACTGGTCACGAGTGTGCTACATGATGCGAAGGGGCGAGTCATGGTGGTTTGTTCACGACGATGTGTTTTGCAGACACTGAGGGAAGCTCGGCTGGGGAGGTTGTATTGAGCCAAGTCGTGGTTCTCATGATGTCTTTACCATGGGATGTGATAAGGCGACGAGTTTCTAAATCTTGTCATTGGCCATCTTGCTTTGCATCGATGATATCAACTGCATAGAGGATTCGACAAGGGTAAGAATTCCCCTGCCATGAGAAATGGCGTCTTGTAGTGGAATTTATGTGAGTGAAATATACTCTTATCTGACGTATCTGGTGATGTGGATCTTTCTTTGTATCTGTATTATATAGATGAAGCCCTGGAATATCTGGGTCGCTCTTCTGGAGTCTTTATATACGGCAGTGAAGTCCAGTCTTACCTATCTAAGTTGCAACTTTAGGACGGTATCCTTCCTTCTATTTCATATCCCACGTCTGTTCCATACAGTTCCTTCAATAAGAGTGCTTATAAATCATTCATTAAAGTAGTAGTTATCTCGATATGTATCTAATGGTCAACCGTTGTCTGTATATGTATTGCACAAAGAGACTACCGTTTATATAAATAGAATATATGAATAGTAATTACTGCCTAGATTTCTCAAGTTCGTATTCTTGCATTTCTTCCATCTTTATCTTCTTCCATCTTCAGATACTCAACAACTTCTTTATATCCAGTCGGTTCCTCGATCTTGAAAATAATCAATAATAAATTAGCCAAATGCTCAAAGTCACTTGATTAAGTGCCAGCATAACAGCAAGCCTTCTCTCTTAGTTACACATGTCTGTATCTGTGAGAGCAAGAACGGTCTATTGCCGGTCTGAGTCTTGGGCTGTTTATTTTTCCTGTACGCAGCGATTCGATTCAACATGATAGGCAGTCGCCGTTCGTCCTACATTCAAAGCTCAACGGTAAACTCAATCCCAGTTTAGAGATCTGGAAACTCTTTACTCCTTAATATGACTATTCTACATATGGGAAACTGTCTTCCGCTCGAATATGCAATGAATGTTTTTATGAGTTTAGTAGTAATCATACCGTGGATCATCCTTTGCTACATCGGGGACTTGCTCCAACAACCATTCCTCCATTCTCCCCGTCCACGGCCATTCAAAAACCACCTTTCCCCCATCTTCTTTGATCACTACGGGGGGCTGATCACCCAATTGATATACTCTCCAAATGTGGTAGGACAGATAAAGCTATTCTCGCCGCCTTCTCATCTGTCTTAGCCCCTTCCTGTATCACGCTGCGATGATAAACTCGTCCTTCCGGTCCGAAATATGCATTCCCGCACTCGGGACCCCCATCAAAGCCCAAAGATAAATCTCCCGAATAAGGAAGCTCTAGGTGTTTTATATTTGGGTAGCCGACAAGTTCACGAAGAAGAATCTAAGTATGTTAGACCAAAAAATCCCACCCTGCTCTTGAATGCTCACCTTGAGGTATGGGTCGTTGGGTCGTTTGATGATGACGATATCGTCGGGCTCAAGACCGAGGTTGATTTTCACCATTTGTAGTTTCTCTTCTTCTACCTTTACGTAGTGAAAGCGTTCCTCGCTATACCTACCCGCACCAATTGTTCCTTCCAAAGATAGGGAAGCGAGATTCGGCATGGCTCTGAGTAGATCTAGATATTCATTATTAATTGAGTCTCCATGTCTGTGCGTTGCAACTTACCAGACAGTAGAGCCTCGCTCCATCCATATCCAGCATCAAACTTGAGAGACCGTATGGATGGCACTTTGGAAGTGCTCTCAATAAAGGACTTTTGAGTGTTTCTGGACGCCCTAGCTTCCAAGGCTTGTAGATTCGGACACATGGGGATGAGATAGAAGGAAGAGTGTCTTGGAACGAGGTGAATAACCGACGGAAGTTCAAGGTTTCTTGCTGAAAAGACCCTTTCAAAGTAATCGGCAGACTCCGCAGGGATCCCCCAGTCTATTCGTTCCAAATTGTGCATCAAAGTCAGGACATCTGCAAAGAGCTCAGGTACATCGTCCCCGGGATTCGGTGAATCATATCTGGTTCCGTAGTCCCCGCTGCTGACGTAGATGTCTACGTAGAAATGTTTAACCGAGTCGAGAGCTATGGGACAGTCCCTCATTTCTCGCAGCCGTTCTTGAGCATTCCTCCAAGGCGTCCTGTTTACTCCCCATTTATTGTTGTCAATCTCCAGCCGGTTAAAGAGATCAGACGGACACACGCGACCATCTACTCCTCTGTAAATTTCGGAATTCGGGTCGCACAGATCCTTGAATGGGTCTTCTCGGTTCTCCAGCCATTGCAAGTTTTCGTTGACCCATGGGTGGTTAATATCCTTGATGAAGATTGGAATTTTACTAGAGGTGAGAATCGGTGACAGTACTTCATAAGTATGTTGGATGAATGAATGGATGTAGGACTGCATCTTGATCCGTACGCGCGAGGGTCTGTCAGCTTCATCTTTGAGTATGTCAGTGATCCATTTCCTCCTCGTCGGGGCAAGCTGGCTTTTAATATGGTTCATTTACTGCGTTGGACGGATCCTTCATGGAAGCCTAGAATGTATGCAATATCCGAGTGATGCGCTGACGCGCGGACAAATTATTGATTTAAGCAGTTTCAGAGAGTTAAGACGCCTAGGATGTATGAACCTTTTCTTGGCGCAGAGCACAGCCTAACACTGTTCATAACGAACATGTGTCCTTTAAACCTCTTCCGCAGTACGCGCAAGACTTCTTCTCTTGCAGCGCAGACTGAAATCAATCCACCGTGATTTGTGTCCGCTTTTGCGTGCCGCTACCTGGCGATTGAGCAGAGACAGCACTGTCCCTCACCACTGAGGCGGATAATGTATGCTGAGGTGTAGCGGGTAAAGAATTAAGAAATCGAGGTAGTAAAAGCTCTTCCGCCACCTAGATATGCATAGCCACGTTTAATGGTTGTCCACCTGAATAAATAGAAGAAATAACTATAGCTGTGCATTATTACTTTCATGCAGACTGGATGCATATACTGAGCAGCTACTTAGAAACGGCGTTTTCACAAAGAAAGAACCACTAGCCGCAAAACGTTTATCATCAAGGCATCGCATCCTTATATTCTCCCATCTTTACAATCTTCCATCTTTCCCAATTCCCTTTTACAAATACTCAATACATTATTTATATCCAACCAGCTCCTCTCTCTCTTCTCAATAGTTGGCAATAACCTAGCTAAATGCTTCAGAGTTACCTGGTTAAGAGCTAGTATAACCGTGAGATTTCTCTCCTTGTTATCACACATCAGCATCTGTGAAAGCAAGAATAGTATCTAGCGATCCGAAGCACTTGTTTTCTTCGCTCAGCAGGGTTGACGATTCGAATGGCCTCTTCAACGCGTTGAAAGACAAGCATTATCACGCTTTGCTGGTAGTTGCTTGATTTGACTCCCAAAAAGGCAATAATCTTCAAGGACCAAAGTCCTCAAGCTGCCAGGCTGTATCTCTTCAGCTGCTGCAAACAAGTCGACAGTAGCATCAAAGATAACTTCTAGGTCGCGAACCGGAACATCGTTACTAATGGATGAATGGCCTTGACAGGACGCAAGACGGCCTCAATACACGGATCTTGGTAGCCCAGGTCGGCCTGATCGGCAACCGTGGAAGCGGGTTTCGTGTCGCGTTTAGTCTTCTCCAAGAAACGAACGAGAAGGTGAAGTAGCTCTTTGGAAAGAATCTGGCTCTGATGGATCGACTCGGGCCTAGAGCCGCTCAGCAGACAGGTGAGGATCACGGGTAGTTATTATAAGAGCGTGCTAATTGCGAACAGCGGATGGGATGTTGCCACTCGAGACGATCGAAGTGGTAGAGCTCAGGTTAGGTCAGCAAACTACCGGACGTGTCGCAGCTGCGGACACAGATGAAACCTCAATCTATGATGATATCACGATGGGACAAGCCCGCATCATGACGGGTAATGTTGGCATTGATCATTGGCGGAAGGTTGCTGGGCGAAAGACGACTATTGCTCATAACAAATTTGGCAGTGGTGTCAGGATCATGACTGGTGATCAAGGAGGCTAGGCAGCTGCGGGCTTTGATGAGAATATCTGGAATTGAGAACCTATAAAACGAGATCGTAATGCGCAGTACTGGATAATGTAGCGCTACCGGCCGAAACATGGCAAATCTGACAGTTAAACCCCAAAAGATGGCCCCTAGCCTATCTAAATCCCAGCGAACAGAGCTACAGAGCATCATCATTGGTAAGTTCAAGGACGAAGAAGTTATCAGAGACGAGGAAATAGCTACGATCGTTCCCTGCTCCACAACGAACCGTCCGCAACGCTCGTTTGAACATCCTTCGATATGGCACAGTCGACGCCCCTTGTAAGATTACCGGTCGACCGAGACAAGTCACAGAGAATTATGTGGCTTGCCTTGCAGAACCATCTAGAACGACATCCTTGCACAAGTCAAGAAGCCATGGCTGACCTCCTTCATAAACAATATGGTGTTACCGTGTCCCGATCGACCATTAGTAAAGCGCTAAATCAAGTCGGCTGGACTAAGAAGGTTACCTAAAACATTACCAAGGAGCGTAGTCCAGATCTACGAAATGCATACTAAGCGGCGATTGCATTATAAACCCAAATGGATCATGCTCATCAATAAAAGTGGAAGCGATTGCGGCCTTGCAATACTTACATAGGGCTACGCTCCTAAGGGAGTCACTTTAGTATAAATAAAACGATTCTACCAAGGGAAGAGAGTGTAAATCCTACTAGCATATATTATAAACGGAGTGATCTACTGCGAGGTATATGACGAGAATAAGGATGTTAATGTATTTGAGGCGTTTTTCGAAAAGCTTTTGATGTATTATGGCAGGTATTCTAAACCAAGGTCGGTTATTTTTATAAATAATGCCTTCTTCTATTTCTTCTTCCCAAGTATTAAGGAGATGCTTGCTGGTTGGCCGTCGCGCCGCCTCTACCAGGCTTGTCCGCATCCACACCTTTGTAGTAGAAGGTAATCGTGAGAGTCCTCCTTTTGCCATCATTCAGGAATTCGCTCCACTCTTGAAGCTGTCTCGCGACAAATGGCCAATCGACGTCCAGTTTCGGAAATCGCTTTGTGATTTTGCTCGTCTTGTGGTCGGTCACGGACAGGATGAGCTTCGTTGCCTCCTCTTCCCAGGGCTTGTTCGCACTCGCGTCAGCAGCTCTCGCACTGTATAGATACATGCCATAGAAGTATAAGTAAGTAAATAGCAATATAACTTTAATTTTTACTTTATTTAATTCCCCATAAGCGTAAAACACTACGGAGTAATATTCGCCAAATATCTTTAATACGTAAGAAATATAATGAGATATTTAAGTACCGCTCTTAGCACCGCTCAATTCATCGTAAGCACTACATCTCATCGTAAGCACTAGCACACAAACTGCTGCCAAATACTGACAAAAGCCTGCATATTAGAACTACTAAATAGGGATCGACTGAAAGCATTCTGACTTGGGGATCTTATATTGGAGAAAGTTGCGTCCTTCCAACGCAGAAAGTTGCCTCCTTTCGACAGAAATTCCAATGGAGAAAGTTGCGCCCTTCGACACAAAACGTTCCTCCTTCCAAGGGAGAAAGTTGCGCCCGTTGACGGAGACTTTCTGGACTGCAGCTGCCTTACTAGAATATAGCACTACGTCTAGCGTGAGTTTGACTACACTTTGCTAATCATACGCGGAGTTGTTGCGCTGAATCACTCAGTGTAGAGTTGTTGAATTAGCTAGCTAGATGGTGTTTGTTACACCCCTTATTTACGCGTCTTAAATACCTCTTTTTCTTATGCAAATAATGGGAAATTGGGACAGACCCTACTATAACCCGACACCCAGTGTCGCTACTGAAAGCTGTAGACCACACCGCGCAACGGGTGTAGAGAACTTGAAGCTGAGCTTTTTAACTGTATTTGAGTACAAATGTAGTAAGGCTGCCTTTTCCTATGAGCCAGCTGCATACGCAATCTCCTGAGCTTTTAGCAAGGATATTACCAAGCCTGTCTTCATTTACATGGTGCCCCAATTCATGATTTAAAATCATTCATCTCATGTTTCAGATACAAACAGGCATAGCCACAAATTACCTACTGTTTTCGACCGCTACATAGAACACCAACGACCCATTTAAGTAAGCAGCTTCCAAGTCAAATGATTCACATATAACGGTGGTTCGAAGAGGATTCGAGTATATACTCGTGCCCGCCCCACTCTTAAGTCCGTCTCTTCAGCGGCACCAACTCTCTATACCTACTATATATCTAAGAGTAGGGCGGGCACGAGTAATCATTCGTGGCATAATGAGCTGATGGCCGTAGCCTTAAATATCTCCGGCGGTCCTTAGTGCCTCTAAATTTATCTGGTGGATAATGGATTCACGAGAAGCAGGCAACTTTCTGCGACCACTCTTAGGCCCTATGAGCATTGATCTTGGTGGTGGTTTAGCAAACGCAAATTACATGTAGTTTGCTGACTGCAGTAGTAAGGTAATCAACACTAGACAAGAGTTTCCGCATAGACAGTAAGTAAGACACTGACCCTAAATATATTATTGTCTATGTAGGTATGTTACAGTGAGGTTCTGTATAGAGCTAAACAACTATATAAGGCTAGTACATATCATCTTTTTTTCATTCCTAAACAGATCTCCTCATTGCATCTATAGCAAAGTCAAAAACCTTCAAAACTAATACCTATACAAAAACTTTCCGGCGTCACTCAAGATGTATACGCCAAACCTAGCTCACTTTGCAGTTGTTGCATCCACCCTCATCGCTGGCACTCTAGCACAACCCGGTTTTCGAGGTTGCAATCTCGATCCAACGCTGAATGTTGACGATGCCCGAGCTCTCAGTGGGCAGTTCACGAATGATTCTGGTTCTCTCGAGGTCAAAGCACGTCACTTTTTCGTATATAACCACGGGTCTTCGTCAATCTGCGTCTATAACGGCTTCCTATTCGACAATACACATGTTGTAAAGCGCGATTTCTCAATCGCCATTAACACTATTTTGGCTAATTGTGGCTCAAAGGGGTAGGCCTACGCTGATCTTATAAAAGAATATTGACTGATAAAAACTTTTAGTGGCCGGTTTACAATTCAGGGAGACACAGGACTTCAGGTTGATGTGTTTCTGCATGGTGCTGATCCTAAAAACTCTTGTTAAAGCTTACTGCGAAGTTCTAGAGCTTATCTGTCATGGGCTCTTATAGGTGCAGACTATAGGAAACAGGTGAATTATGTGGGATAGGCAATAAGTTAACAGATAGCAATAGATAGATCTGAAATCCCACTTATCAACATATGACAAGTGCCCCCGGCCAAAGGAAAACAATTATCCCAGTAGTAAACGGAACAGGTAGCTAAAGAAAAGGTATCATATAAAGCAATTCTATTCCAAAATGCAACCAGTCTGTCCTGTACTGTATCGAGTTATTGCCAATTCTTATATAGTCAAGGGTCTATCGATCTTATGAAGAACCAAGAACTGCATTAGAAACTAAAGTCCTTGGGCGTTTTTGTCTTGGGATTTCTTCATTGCTAAAGGCAAGCATTGACTAGGCGGATCAGTCGACTCCTCGCGCCCGCGCTTCTGAACAATTGCAGAGGTGGCGTTTTCGGTGCGATGGGCAGTACTTGCTCCTAAATACCGGATGCCAACAGCGAGGGTCTTGCGAAGCGAAGCCATCACGCCTACTCAATTATTCTAGGGTGAGAGAGCTTTAGTAAAGCTTCTATGACTTGTGATTCTTGCTTCATTTGGCTAATGCTTGATGCTTGCAGGCTAACCCGTAACTTGAACTAGAAACAGCTGACGCGTTCGTAACTCATTGGTACAATTGCAATGGCGAGAACCGATGGCTACGCTAAGGCGGTAGCTGCTCATTTCATACCGGAGCTTTTGAGCTAATGCGTTGAAACCACAAATCACTCGTTACTGTGTGGCGTCAGGAAGTTGATCAAGCGCATCAATGACAATATATATATCTCTTTTCGATGAGATAAGCAATTCGTGCAGAGTATTCTCTATTTCCTCGAGGCTAGTATGTTCATCATATGTATTGGTCGATCGGTCCTTGGATTTGTTGATCGTTTGCTCCCAAAATGACGTTAAAATATCTCGGTAGAGCTCATCCGTGTTCTGGTCATCTTCGATATGAAAGCCGACATAGTAGTAGAGCAATTGGACCGTCCCGGGGCCTTTTATCGGAAACTGGTTTTGATGAATGCATTCGATTACACGAGACCTACAGACTAAGGTTATTCTCTACTCATCATAGGTATAACAAGGACAGTTGGATAGAAACTCGCACATCAAATTTGATTTCCCACATCCAGCTGCTTAGTAGTCAGTATCAACCTGTCTGCTAGAGGCGTGAAAACTTACGACCGCCATGAAGCCAGAGTAAAGAGTATTCTGCCTCCATTTTCTCCCAGGACTGGAAAGCACTTTCTTCCATGAGCCAGTGGCATGTATTCAAACTTTGCCATTTTGCTTTATGATAATTGTGCTTTCCCTGTACAGTATGCTTCGGGGACGAGGCTAGATATGTTAACGCTGTTAAAGTTAGGATGGTAAATAGTTGAAACTTACAAGTAATGTTGCCTTCTTTTTTAATGTCATTGTTTTCAGACATAGTAACAAGAGCTTGACCGAAATATTAACTTAGCCCTATGGTAAGAAGTGATAAAATTCTCCGTAGAGCTCACGATCAGAAGAAAATCTTAGTCGTTTGGTTTAACAGACCAACATGTAATCGTCAAAATTATACGCTCTTCGCCCAAAGGGCCATGCTCATTCAACTCCACCACTCACGGATCCATCACCCGCATCTTCCCACGTATCAATGTTTCGGAATCCTACAGCATAGAGGTCTATGGACCAGTGATCCGCTTGTCGGAGCGGAATAGTATAGTTAGACAGGGGTGGAACTGCACAGCCTCACTTACACACTGTTGTCGTGGGGATGGCTGGATCAATAGGCCATCAATCGGCATCGTACCGCTGTATGTCTAGGATTTTCATAAAGCAATTGAAGCGGAAATCGGTGTTTACCATTCTGAGTCGATGAAGGTACATGTAACGTGCCTAGGTATCGTAGGATGAATGTCTATTAATAGGTGTATCCCTTTTTACGAGGTTCTCATGCACACCAAGGAGCACGAATTTCCAAGTCGAGCCGCCTGTTAAAAATAACCTAGACAGGCCTGGGCACGGATACATCATGCTGCATTAGCTCTATAGGGAATTTGACTGGTTGAGCCGGGCCGCGATTGAATCGTAGCAGGGTTTGCATGGGACCAAGATGCAGTATGCTTTTTTATCAACAATTCGTAGCTGATACATGCATGAGAACGGATCACAGTTGAGATGCCAATTGACCGAGACAGCGTTATCACTCTCTCGGCCATCATTCGACTAAGCGTTAGTGATGCAGTGGTCTTTTCCTTCTGATAAGTCGTCTAAGAGGCCTTGGTTATCATTTGCCAGATACTGTGTGGCTCGAAAGGTGTAGCGGGTAAAGAAGATCCAAAATACACTGAGGAGCTACTCGAGAAATGGCGTCTTCACAGTGAAAGTCACGGCTGGCTACAGAACACTTATAGTCAACATAGAGTATATTCAGAAAGACGTGTTTCATCGCTATTCTCTTTCTCGCTTTAGGCTACCCATTCGTTCTCTCGCTTGAGTCTTTTGTTCAAGTATTCCTATAGTCTGAACAGTAACACCAGGTGCCGCAAAGCGACTACGGGATTTCGGATGTGATATTGTTGAGGAGTTCGGTAGCCGGCAGAGTAGCAACTCGCTTTTTCCGCATCAAGATGCTCAGCATGCTTCCCAAACACGGCTCTTCCCTCACACGATCGTCATCTTCCCCGCGTGCCAGAAGCATGGGATTCTCGTCGGTTTCCAATTCACCCCCCTGGACATCACCTGTGTTATACGTGTGCGGGATGCTGTAGTCACCAAAAATGACCAGTCCGGAAATGTGACGACTGAGCATGACGCATAGATAATGTATATCGGACATGTAGCCTGGCTCCGAATCCTCTGTCGTTGCCCCAACGAGAATTATAATGTTCCCTTGGCGGCCTTGGAAGTCATCAACTGTAGCAGCTGGAGCCATGGACGCGATTGCCCAATACTCAGGCTTTTGCCTCTCACCCTCGATGAAATCGACGTTGGCTTCGTAGGGTGTGATGATGAAGACATCGGCGGGAGTAATCTTTGTCCATTTTACTAGGTCGACGACAAAGTCTAGCGCGTGCCTGGATTGAACCGGATTCCACCCCGACCCAGTCACTGTACTGAAACAAAACTTGGATTTTGTGCAGTTGATGAACGCCTCTGCGAGCTTGCCTTCGGGAGGAGGAGCCAACTCAGGAAACCTCTTCTGCAGAAAGGCTTCCAGTTCGCGGCCACACGCATGCCGATCCAAACTGATATCGCAATCGGGTCCGTAAGGGGGATCTGGCATGTCTTTGACTACCTCGTGACAGAGGTCGAACAGTCCAGTGGCCATCCTGAGTTGGGTCCTCAAGCGAAACACCGGCCAGTTATTTGCTTTGAAGAAAAGAAGAGCGGAAATTTTGCCATCCCGCTCAAGCCTGTTCATGGAGTGACCATTCTCATCTCTTTGGCCAAAACTGACCACCCGAGGTTCAAGCTGCTTGTCGTCGCCACAAAGAAGACACGGGAGAAGTGTGTTGCCCCATACTGAGTAGAGATCGGGACGGCCAAGATTGTTCCCTTCGTCCACTGAGATACCCTTGGCTACGGTCTTCTTCCAGTGATCGTATGGCTCTTGACAGGAAAGGGATACATGCGTGCAAAGGATATCAGTACAGCGCAAAATCCTCCGGAACATGGCCTTGATGAGGTTGGGCTCCATCGTACGGTTAGTTCTGTACTCTCTATAGCCAACTACCCCAGTTGCTACATCGCGAAGCTGCTTGAGATTCGATTGGTCATCTAAATATGACTGTAGCAAATGTATCCCTATAGGATCGTCATCATGAAGCGGACGAACCGCAGGCGATCGTAGGGCCACGAGTAGCCAGAATGCCAGGGACAGGTGCAGTCTCCATGTCGGTTTGAGAGCAAAATTATATGGTGGAGCTGCCTTATCACCTATCCGAGGATGTTCGAGGAGGTTGTAAAAGGCAGCTACCTCGTCATCTGTATCGTAGCCACGAACAATGAGGATTCGTTTAGCTCGACTATCGTCCAACCCCTTGGCCGCATTGAGCCGACTTGTGAATTTCTCCGAGATTCGATTGAGATGCTCCGCAAAGTTGTCAGCTGCGACGTCTGTAGCAGCACATGCATATATCGGCCCGAGAGTGATGGACATGCCGAGGGTGGCTACGGAGAGGACCGTTGTCTTTCCAGAGCCAGGATCCTTGCATCCAAACTAGTGAGTATCGTCTCTCAAAGAAACAGGGTGAAGAGACTTACACCTGTAACAAGACCAAGTCCTAGTGGTACCTTGCTGAGATATGTACATAACCTTTTGCGATCTCTGGGGAGAACATCCTCCATCAGAGCGTCGATGATGTCCTGGGACTCGGGAAGCAGGTTTACTGCTGGCAAAGGGTGGCCTCGTGCAAGCTGCATCGGTAGCTGCGTCTCAGCATGTTCCCGTAGAGTTTTGAAGAATCCATTCCCGAGCAAAAGGTCTCTGTGAAAGCTCATATTGAGATTGATGTTGGATGAGATGGGGTGTTCAGTGCTCCTGGCTCCAGACACTTGCCGGCTCGCCTTGGGATCAAATTGGAGCACAGCCTCGACCTTGCGCTGGCATGGCACATGGTCTGCGAGAAATTTCAAGTATACAAAATACTCTCTTTTTTCGTTCATTCGAAGGGCATCTTTGTCCAATACCTTGACCTTGAATTGGGGGCGAAAGTTGATCTCCTTTGGCCGACGCACGGCAAGGATCAAGTGTTGGCCTTGTAACAGACGGCGAATCTAGGTATCCTCTGCTATACCCTGGTCAACAAGTGAATTGATGATGGTGGAGATGTGGACTACTCGGGCTGGCCATTTTGCTGGTTTCATGCCACCGGTTCGAGCGACAGGATGTTGAATATACAGGCAGAGCGCATCGCTATTGAGAAGGCAGTGCAAAGCAGCACCATACTGGCTGAGGAAATGCTGCGTTAATTGCACGACGACAAAGAAGTCGTCGATATGCGGTGAAGAGGAACTACTTGATGAAATAAAGTACGCTCGCAGCCCATGTTCGCGAATCTTGCTGGCTGCCTTGTGTAGCCAAACGAAATCCTGGACTTGGGACTGTGTCATGACTGCAAGATGATCGTTGTGGCACTTGAATGTCCATTGTGGTTTAAATGAGCTGCCCTTTGCCTAGGAGAGCATTTTATAATAGAGCACAAGATTCCAGCTGTGATCTGTGCCATAAGGGTAGCAAAAGGGTGGTAGCGTGTACTCTGGGACAAATGATTTCGGGATATCCTCCACAGGCGAGTCTACCACAAAACGGAAAGTTCGCTGGGAGAGAACATCCAGTAGTGTATGGTTTCCAATGATGGGTTGTGAATGGTTGACCCATCCGTCGCTCAGATGGCCTGGGTTGTTGAAGGGCATTCCAAAATCAAGGACGCGAGGATCTGGGCCATTTTTGAGATCAATTTCGAACACTGAGAACTTGCTTCCTCCTTCAGGCAGTGACTTGACCAGAGCTGGCTCTATAGGCTTAACTGCGTAAAGCAGACTACCAAGGCGAAACTTGACCTCTATTCTGTGAAACAAAGATGGCATGGGCCTTCGATGTCGACGTGGATTAACTAGGAGTGCAAATTGCGTGTTAGGACAGACAGCAATCGGGATTCGCAAAGATCTCACTATAGTAAACCGTTCCGAAGCCATCTTCCTCTCCTTGCCTTTCACGAGGGAATTCAATGATGAATGAAAGCCACGTAGGATGACCTGAGGTGTGACGAACAATGAGTTGGCAGCGAACATCGGTTGGCAAGCCGAGCTCCTTGCCGCCTAGGAGCCCATCATCGACGATGAGTGCGCACCAACTATGCCACTGAAGTGGAAGAGAAGGCTCTGTGACTGGAGCTGGTTGTTGCTGAGTGGCATCCGCTGCCTCAGAATCGGATGAATGTGAATGTGAGCATGAGTTATCCGGAGTGTCCTCTTCACTGGGCGAACTGTACATGCTGGATGCCCTGGAATGACTGGATGAAGACATCGTTAATGTGATGATACAATTCAAAGAATGTCTTGGTGCTGAAGTTGAACGATAGTTGGATGCAGAGCAGAAGAGTTTGAGAGAGAGAGATGAGCACTCGATGTTTTTGACAATAAACAGTTGGCCGGTTGGCAGAGGATAAGCTTCCGCAATTTTGCTCAGAACGCAAGCACGAGTCAATGACAGCACCTCCCCTAGGCCGGGCGCCTACAAGTTGAAACTATCACTGAAATTAGGTGTCCTGGACAAAAGTAAACACAAGATGAAGTTACATAATACCTTAGGTAGTACCTATGCAGCAGTACATGTATCTTTAACGTGCTACAAAAGGTCAGCATCAATTGTGCCCATCCCACTCCCGTATATTGTTCACTAGCACATTTTTCTGCATACGAAAAAAGAAAAAGAAAAAGAAAGAAAGTAAAACAACAAATAAGACTTTTTATTGATTACATCGTTTCAGTACAGAGGGTTTTTGACAATCGCATCAATCTCATCCTGAGTCTTCGTCGGAATATCATCATCGAACCAATCCCGCACTTGAGCCACTGCCTTCCTGGCACTCTCAACAAACGCCGCGTCAATCAGAGATTCTCTGTGAATCATCAAGATATATGTGCACAAATCGTCCTCGCTGCTACGGTGTGGGCGATTGTACGGCGGCTCACCCACTTTGCCGAGCTTTTCGATGGTGGGCAAGATGAGATTGACCACAGCTAGAATAGCACCGTCTTCGTTGCTTAAGCCCTGGGTCATCATTCTCAGAACAGCTATAAGCCTTTCTCCCCTGCCGATCGCGCGCTGGACCATGGGTCGATCCTTCTGGATGCGCTTCAGGGCTTGTACTTGGAACTCGAGGTTGCGGACTTTGTTTTGAGCCCTGTCTAGGACCAAGTAGGCCAATTCGCCGGCTTGTTGAAGGTCGTCCAGCGTTCCATTGCCTTCAAGAAGTGCAGTGTAATTTACTCCATCCTGCAAAATGTGTTAGCCTAGCTGTTGACCGCGTCGCTATAAATCTCAGACTTGACTTGTGCATACCAAAACTGTTTTCTTCTTGAGCGATGCCTGGCGCTGCATGGCAGCCTCCAGAGAAACCTCTTCAATCTTTGCAAGCAATATGGCTTGGGCTTCTTCATACGCCTTTTGGTCGGTATTCATCTTGTCTATAGCCGTGTCAATGTCTACCTCCAACGATGCTATTTCGGCTTTCTCGTCATCCGACTCTTGGTAAAACTTGGCTTTCTTCTCCTTCAGTTCTTCTTCAATGTCGTTTAACTGTAAGAAGATTGCGCATGTTAGCATATATGCGCGTAATTACACAGCTTGTTCAGAACGGTTCTTTACCTGAGGAATTACCCCACCGTCTGTCCCGGAGCCAGTCACAAAGCCGGCACCAGTCTGGATGAGATCTGTAGCTATTTGAATGATGGATTTGCGTTTTTCGTTAGTTGCATCGTCTCCAGTATAGTCAGGCCAAAGGTCGATGAGTTCGTTGAACTTGGCTAGGCCCTTTGCAATCGAGTCCAGTGCTGCCTTGACACTCGAATCGACAACGCCATCGATATTCGCCTCCAAATCATGTAGGCGGCCCTGCAGAGCCATGAACAGTTTCATCCACCGAACCAAGCCGGAGTCAGGATCAGGCCCTGGAGGCGGCGGAGGAGTTGGTGGCTTGGGATGAGATGACCATGCAACTGTCCAAACGTCACCAGTATGCCCTTCGAGTGTCGCCTTGCACTTGTTTTCAGCTTCGTCCCAAATCTTAACTTTGTTATCTCGTGATCCTGATGCAAATCCTTTGCCATCTGCAGACCAAGAAACAGACTGTACGAATTTTGCGTGTCCATACAATGTTGAGAGGCAGTCACCAGAGACTGGGTCCCATACTTTGATTGTACGATCTTGTGATCCCGTTACCATTTTGGTACCATCAGGAGACCATGAGAGTCCAAGAATCGAACCTCGATGACCCTTGAGAACCAATTTACTCTCTTTCGTAACTGCATCCCATATAGTAATTTCATTATCGTTACCTCCGGATGCGAAGAGCTTAGAGTCGGGTGACCAGCCAATGGAATCGACTACGCGGTTGGCGTCCAGATCGATAACCGAGCTCTCGCCAGCAGCCAAATACCAGATGCTCAGCTTGCTATCCGACGACGCCAATAAGAGTCGAGTGCCATCTGGGGACCAGGCCAGAATCTTTGTGTCCTTGCCGGTGGTGTTTAGGATGGTAGCCTGCAGGGCTACATCTGTATCCCAGATTATATCCCAGATCCAAACTTCTCCATCCGATGAAGACGAAGCCAGCTTAGTGCCATCGGGAGACCAGGTAATGGACCAGACAGGATGGTTATGCTGGAGCGTGAATTTGGCAAGGCCGGTTGTGGAATCCCAGACCTTAACTGACGCATCGTTGCTTGCAGATGCAACATGCTTCTGATCAGGAGCCCACGCAACTGACCAAACTGTCCCGGTGTGACCTTCCAGTGTATTGAGACAGATACCAGTATCTGGATCCCACAGTTTCACTGTCTGGTCTTGGGAACCCGATGCGACCACTGTGGCATTGTCTTTCTCGTCCTTGCTCGGGAGCAACGACCTGAGTTGGCCGAGGGGTAGTTTGCTAATCTTTGTCACGGGAAGCGCCGTTTTGGCAGGACTTTCATGACCCGTAAGCGTTGATAAACATTGGCCCGAAACTGGATCCCACGTTTTGATAGTTCTATCGTCTGACGCCGATACAAGCCAGGCTCCATCAGGCGACCATGAAACTTCTGTGACGGACTGTTCATGACCCTCCAGTGTTGCTGTGCATTGTCCTGACGATGTATCCCATATCTTGATAGTGTTATCAAGTGATGCTGATGCGAGACGAAGTGTAGTAGGTGACCAGGCGATAGAGCGAACAGCAGAGCTGTGTCCATTGAGTGTCAAGGTGCAATTGCCTGTGGCTTCATCCCATACTTTGACACTGTTGTCATTTGAACCCGAAGCAATATGCACTGTATCGGGTGACCAAGCAACTGAAAGAATTTCGTCGTTGTGACCCTCAAAAGTTGTTATACATTGGCCTGTAGCCAAGCTCCAGATCTTGAGAGTCGTATCAGCCGATGCCGAGATGAGCTTTGTGCCCTCTGGTGACCAAGCAATGGAATTGATACGATTTCCATGGCCCCTTAGTGTAAATACACATTGCTTCGTAGCTGGATTCCAGATCTTGATTGCGTTGTCGTCCGAGGTTGCGAGCCGTTTGCCGTCAGGAGACCAGGCGACCCCATTAGCACCACCGATATGATCATTGAACGTCAATATGCACTCGCCCGTGGCTACATTCCATATCTTTACTGTGCCATCGTCCGATGCTGATGCAAGTGATTGGACAATGGGTGACCATGCAAAGCGTTGTATGGCACCGGTGTGGCCTATGAGTGTCGCGATGCACTCATTTGTAGCTCGATCCCAGATTTTGATCGTGCCATCTTCAGACCCTGATATAATCCACGGCACATCCATCATGTAAGAGGAAAAAGGACAGAGCTAAGATATACTTGTTAATATATTGTTCTGTTGTGCGATGGTAGAAACAATGCATCATGCTGCCTTCGTGGAGACTTATATAGCTATTTCCTTCAACTTGTCCAATGCGTCATGCGGTGATAATTCCAGCTTTGAAGGCATTATCTCTCAATTGTTTACCAGTTTGGTTAATACCCCTCGAAGTAAACAGCTGAATCACATATGTTGGCGCGGTCATATTTCATCAACATGGGGGCTATAACTTTCAAACCCTGGTTGATCTCCGCGCAGCATCAATTGCAACGACCATTCAGCGAATAACTGCCCGACACGTTGTTCTCTGTAGTATTCACATCTGCCGCTGTACGTATGACTCCCGCCATGAGGTTGCATTTACATCAAAAAGGAATTCTCGAATTAGCTGAAAGCCGTGCAGTTGTAGATGTTTTCCTCAATGGGCGATTTCAGCCAGCCACGGATGGTAACAAAACGGTAAGCCCTGATGCTGATTGGGTTTCAATGAGGGGTTATTCTCGTCTTCAGCCGCCAAGAGGCGCTCATTGCAAGAGGAGTCGCCCACTCTGGAGATGTCAGCTGTAATGGAACTTGAATAGTTGGGGTCTATTCTGTCCTTTTACTCTCTTATGATATGTGACCCGATAAACTCAATTTCCTCTGATCTGCACACAAATCCTGCTCTTGTTCTTATTCTATCTCAAGTCACAGACTACAGCATGCATAAATTGGGTGATTTCGTCGGTGGGGTTGGTAGTTTGAATGCTACCCTAATGGAAGACTTGGGATAATAAATGGCCAGTGCATGTTACAAATTATGAGTATGGGTTCAAGTAAAATTGAGATCAGTTAGCTCTTAATTGTAGAGGAAATGCCAGCGACTATGTTCAGAATAACTCTTTTCGTTACAGCTAACATACTCAACCCCATACATGATGTGAATAACACCATGCATCTTGTTTCCACATATCAATAGTTTCAGAGCAACAGTTTCATGGACCTAAAGATCACACCTATAAATCATTTCCTAGTGGTCAGCAGCATCACCCCGCATTTTGACCATCTAGGAACATGAAACCCTTTCTTCTCTCTCAAATAATTCGCTCGCAGATCGTCACAACAGTAGCTACGTTTGCTTGAAGATGGCCTCCGTTCGAGATCCTACATACTTACTTGCGCCGAACTGGACTTACCGCCCGAATGGCCCGATTGCTCTTGGAAACATAATTGTTGATCCGCTCCGCCCTCAGTATGCAATCTCCAGGCCGACTAACCCTCTGCCTAAGACGGAGACAGCGACAGAGCATAATTGGATATTCGAGACTGAAAAGATACGGAGTGTAAATGTGAGCATCTGGACTCGCTTGTTCAATCAGCTCAGCGTCAAACTCGGACCGAACCGTCAGAAAGCACATACTGTCAAAATTGTCATGAAATCTCTCGAGACCACTTACTTTAGAGATGAGCCCTCGATGCAAGACATCCACGCGATCGCCAAAGAGCCAATAGTTAGCAGTATTCTGAATGCCGATAGTCTATTTCGAAGCCCAGTTTACATGGTGACTGGTCTTAAAGTTGCAAAAGGGTTCCAGTTAGTCCACCATGGGTCATCCGGGCGCGGACTGTCTGCCGAAATGTCAGAAAGTGTTGCTCCAGACATGGCTGTCGGTGGCAATGCCAATATTGAGATAAAGAAGGCTACCTCGAATGGATTTGAAGCCGCGGATGATATCATCTTTGCATATCAACTGCTAATCATCAAACCAAAAGGCTGGGGTTCGAATGGGACTTTCAAGCTGGATGAATATCGTCACAAGGCGGCCATGCTTGTGGATAGTAACAACGATGAAGAAGACGGAGAAATTGAAGTCGAATATGGTGGTGCAATAGTCGATGATGTGGCCATAATTCAAGAAGGCATTACCGAAGTGAATCCTGACGAAACGCAACATGTATGGCTCTTCCAGGAGGAATGAAAAGAGCTTTAGCCACTAAGATATCCAATATTTAAAACTCTTGATCTAAACAATAAGGAATTATATGGATAGAGAGAACTGTTGATAATTCTTACCTCCGTTTTGTTGGCTGCTGCAGACTCGGAATTCACGTAACACGGGCATCTATCATATCCAAAAATCGGCTTGTGAAGAGCCAGTATCAACTCTTTTGGCTACGGTAAAACGAAATATTGTTTTATGATTGACGAACTAGCCTTTGACGGTAGAGGCCATCACATATCTCCCCGCCTGAGTGATGTAGAAGGAGAGAAGAAGCATGCAAATTGTGCGCCATTGTTCTGTAAAGAAGCTCCTCATCTAATATCCAGAGCGGCGAATAATTAGATGGCCAGGTATCAGTCACTACTATTAGCCTACAATTAACCACCCGCCATTCTGCTGGTGTCAAACCCAAACTTAGAAATCCCCCGCTATTCATCTCATCGTTGTGAGACTAACCTAGAATCGTAAAACCCACGTGGGCTGGCGATGATGTGTCTCCTCGCTCGCTCGCTAGGTTGCTCCGAAATCATTCTCATCTCCCGAGCGACTAAAGAGAAACTCAAGCTAACATCTTGCTGAACACCGAAAACAAACTACTATTCGGGCTGATCGGACACATATGCCGAGGATGATGGCACTAACGAAGGTTTTGACCGAGTCAATCCACTTCACGACAAGGATTCTCACTCTTGTGCTGTCAGCGCTACGCCTCTGCCCCGCCTCGGTCTTTATCGGAGCATCCTGGACGAGATAGGCGTCCTATGAGAAGATATGATGTTTTCTTTGTTGGGTTTAGGGAGTAATGGAGTCGTGGGGGTGCAAGGTCAAACTTGATGAAATATGAAATTATAGAGAAGTGCCATGGCCAGTGGTTGAAGACGGAGCTGCAGTTGGATCACATGGCGAGCTCAAAAAAAATTTCGACCTATTCAGATAACGATTGTACGAGAAAGTCAGTGGGGAATCAATTCTAATTTCTATATAACTGTAGCTGCAAAAAACGAAATTCAGGAACTCATACTGGGTTTCTTCAACTCTTGCGTTGCGCTATTCCTGCTTTCAGTGTCTTCAGACTCCTCAACCGTCTGTCTTGTCGCAGCGGTCTTTACTGTTACCTGAATCTGCCCAGGTGGTGCGTGTGCTCGCTCAATATCTCTATCCTTGCTAATCTCAATATGAACGGAGCTGCCTTCACCATGCTTGTGCTTCTGTTCTGCGGGTATGATGAAGCTTAGTCTCTGAATGGCACCAAGTTTTGAGATTTTGCAATTTTCGCGGTAAGCTCTGCCATGTTCATTTCGATGGAGAGCTTTAAGAGGTATGCAACTGGATGAAACTGCAAATAGCTGAAGATTGTTAGCTATTTGGAGATCTTGGAGCTGAACATAATGACATACCTGAGGCCGCTTGGCAACGACATCAGACCGATCAACGATACCTGTTTATTATTGCGTATTAAGCTTCTGAACCTGTGTTTAGACTTAACCAGATGAAGTACTTACATCAAGGCACATAGAAAAGCAGACCAAGACCAAATTGAGCCGGTAGAGAGGGATATACTTGGACAGCCCACTCTTGATTAAGCGAGACCGGACCAGATACATGAAACGAACATTAAGAGACAAGTCGATGACGCAAAAGATTACCTTTTCCACCCTATCCCATATATCGTTTATGTGGATCCAACGTGGTGAAAGCTGAAGATGAGCTGGAGTCCAAATCACCATCACACTGATGTTGACTAGGAGTAACACGAGGAAGACTCCCCATTTAAGGCTTCGTGCAGCTCCAGGTACAGCCATTAAAAATGCAATGCGATTTATGATGATTTGCATTAGTAGTTGAATCTGGAGAGACCAACAACAAGCTGTAGATGGGCAAATTAGTATGTGAGAGATAGAGAAGTCTAGATGAAGCCGTACATATGAGAAAGAATAATTGGAAACTGCGAAACCGTCAATAGAACACATTCTCTACATTGAATAGGTATGATGGCAGCAAAATAAGATTTCGTAGCATATACGTACCTAGGACCGACATATTCACGCTGGAAACACCATGTAAGAGCCCCAATGATAATACTTGCTACCCACTCGCCCCAAATCAAGGCCACATAAGTGGTTATCCTATGCTTCCGCTTCCATGAATGGTAAGATTGTCATCCTGCCTGCACTGCAGCAAAGATGGCAATTCCCAAGGAGAGTCCCCAGAAAACACTGGATATGTTCATGTCGGTGTCATCGGGAGTCTCGGAGACGTAGTTGTCTGGGACGAGAAATTCGTGATGCACCATCTTGTCATCGGCACGAGGGCTGTGTCAACGCTCCCACCAAGCTGTGTGTATAGAAAGAGAGCAGGATCATGAGCAACACAACATATTAATGGTCAAAGGAAAGCAAAAAGTTGAACGAAGTCAGCATACAGTCGGGAGGGAGGGGGAGTTTATGGAGTAGTTGTCATCCTTCCAGAAGGTCATCGGAAGGACATTCTAAGCTTCACTTGGACGGCTAAATCTCTAGCATTCAGCTTGAAGGCACAAGAGACAAGGACTGGCTCAGCATTATGGGGCACAACCTGGCCAACAAATCACTGTCGAAGCCTGTTCTGAACCAGACAAATAGCTGGAGTGCTAGCTGGGCTGCTATTTTAGTTGAAGTAAGCGTTGAACAATCCCCAGACCCCACAGTCTCTCTCCATGTCTTGAGTGCCACCCCACGTTATTTTCTCCAAGTCTAGCCGTCCGCCACGTGGAAGCTGGAATTGGGGTCGGGTTGATCCAACGAAGCTGTTGATTATCTGCTATGGAAGGTAAATGTGTTGGTATATTGGCGCTGAGGGAGTTCAAATGCTTTCACAATTGCCACTTACATGTGTAAAATCGCTGCTGTCGGGGCCGTTGCTGAAATCAGTTGAGGACACTGCCACTCATAGTCGTAAAACAAGTTCCCATTGACGTTTCTGAAGCGGGACTCTGCAGGTTATAGCCTCTCTCCTCCCGGTTCATGCAGAAACCGCTCACTCCACCCTCGGGCTAGCCGGGGCGACCCCCGATATAGTTTGGCGACGATGGGCAAATAGCCAGAATGGCTGCAAGTAATTATTTGACGATAGTATTATGTACATCGGGGAATATGTAGCGAACTTACCGAGCGCATGAAGCTTGGGTCATTTGAACCAAGAGTCAATATCGTCAATCCACCAGAATGTCTTCGGTGAATGAGTGCTCTAAGTTACATGTAGTTTAGCTAGACGAGCACATTGGCTTGTAGGAATACGCATATATATCTCATCGTGTCCACAATATTAGAAAGCTATCGAACGGATTATGCAGACTGTCTCTATATACCCTTCTCTGCAATAACTTGAACCAAGCACCAAACTCCAAGTCTCACCACCATGTCATCCAAACATTTCGTCAACGATCCAACCAAGCTGGTCAATGACGCTCTTTTTGGCATTACCCTTGCCAACCCCGCCGTCGCCCTCGACGCTGAAAACAAGACCATCTATCGCCGCCCAAATCTCAATGGAAGCAGTCAAGTCTCCCTTTTGAGCGGCGGCGGTTCTGGCCACGAGCCCTCCTTTGCTGCATTCGTGGGAAACGGCCTATTAAGCGCAGCCGTTGCTGGCACCATCTTTGCTTCACCCAACACCGAACAAGTTCGCAGGGCAATCATGGGTCTTATTGATTCAACTCGAGGCGTTTTAGTCATTGTCATGAACTACACAGGCGACGTTCTCAACTTTGGCGTGGCCGTAGAGCAAGCCAAGTCTGCGGGTCTCAGCGTCGAGATGCTGGTAGTTGCTGACGACGTGGGTGTTGGTCGTCAGAAAGCCGGCAAAGTAGGGCGTCGAGGAATTGCAGGAACTGTGCTTGTGCAGAAAATCGCTGGTGCTCTCGCAGCACAGGGCGCTGATCTGGCAGAGGTGCACAGGATTGGCAGATTGGCGGCTGATAATCTGGTCAGCGTTGGTGCAAGTCTGGAACATGTGCATGTTCCAGGTCATGCCGCACATGGAGATGATGGACTTCAAATTGGTGAAGTTGAGCTGGGCATGGGAATCCACAACGAGCCTGGGTCCGGCAGACGAACAGCCGATTTGCCCGAGCTCGTGACCGCAATGCTAGCACAATTGTTGGATGAGAATGACAAAGACAGAGCGTTTCTCAGCATCAAGTCTTCTGATGAGGTAGTGCTTCTTGTTAACAACCTTGGTGGTGTTAGTGTTCTGGAGATGGGAGCCATCACCACGGAGGTTGTGACACAGCTCAAGGGGCAATACGATATCCGCCCCGTACGAATCCTGAGCGGCACCTACATGACCAGTCTTAATGGCCTGGGATTCAGCATTTCACTCCTCAAGGTAGTTGACACAGGTATCAACAGATCTACAATGATTCAGCTACTGGATTCCCCATCAGAAGCTACAGGTTGGTCAGCTCCCGTCTCTACACAAACATGGGAAGAGAAAGTCCAGTCAACTCGAGAGTATAAGGAGGCGCCTGTAAGAGCAGTCCAAGCAACTGGGCTCAAGCTAAACCCTGCGGCTGCGAAATCGGCACTCGTGAGGGCCCTGGAGCGGGTGGTCGCATCAGAGCCGGAAATTACAAAGTACGACGAGGTTGTGGGTGACGGAGATTGTGGGATTGGTTTGAAGCGCGGTGCGGAAGGTAAGTGAACTCTGCAAAGCTCCATTTAGTAACCGTTTCAATCTGACATGCATATCCCCTAGCTATTCTTACGTTTCTCTCAGCAAGAGATTTTTCTGGCGATGCAGTGGTCGACGTAGCAGATATTGTGCCTCTTGTCGAGAAGACAATGGATGGTACATCCGGCGCTCTGTATGCCATCTTCTTAAATGCTCTGGTCCGATCTCTCGCCGCTTCTCCACCGGGCGAAGCCACACCGCAAGTATGGGCCAAGGCATTAGAACAGAGCTCTGCAGCCATGTCAAAGTATACAAGCGCCAGGCCCGGCGATAGAACGCTCGTGGACGCTCTATACCCTTTCATTGAAACACTAGGAAAGACTGGAGATGTAAAGGAGGCAGCAAATGCTGCAAGCATCGGTGCAGAAAAGACCAAGGGTATGAAAGCCAGCCTCGGCCGGACAGTCTACGTAGGAGGTACCGGGTTCCAAGAATGCCCTGACCCAGGCGCTTGGGGTTTGCGAGCCTTCTTTCTCGGGCTTGCTGGAGTTTAGTCTATCAACTCTGTGTAATAGTCTATGTATGCAGCATGCGCAATGTCGCTGGATTTGGTTATCAAGCTTCAAGGAAAATAGATGTTTATCAAGATAATGTAGCTATCCAGGTTGAAACCAGGGTATTTTATTCTCCGTTCAAACACTACAAATGAGAGCACCGACGTTGAGCACGGCAAATTAGGTGCTGTAGTGCAACGTGTAACAGCCAACTGTCGCGTTATCAACGGCGAAGCCCTTGTTACACAGGTCAATGACAGCTTGTTTTCATTTCATCTCTGCATATTCTGAAGCCGGCTGCTCTGTTTCCGGCAGTAGTTCAATGCTGTGAAAGAAGGCAATAAGTCTCCGACTATGCATGAAAAAGGGGCCAGACGTGACAACGGGTCGGGCCATTGTCAATAATTGCCAGTAGAAGTCTGGTACTTCGGCCTGGAGTCCGAGGCACCCTCTGGTGCTGTATGTGACTCGAATTAGTGTGGCTTACATGGCAAAGCCTCGTATTCAGCTTCCAGCAAGCATCGTCTCGGCCTCAGCTCCGAGGACAGCGAGGCGGAAATACCCAGGCCAACCAGGCCATGGACATGAACGTCAGTGCGTTTATACTCTCCAGGAAGGGACATCACGCAATCTCTGGTTCCTTGAGATTCTATGGAATAATGTATTTGGGCGCAAAATTGCTACCGGAACGGTGCATAGGTTGAGACCCCCTTGCATCGTGGCTTGAATGTGCAGTTAATTAACTGCACTAGTGGAAGCAAACAGTGCTGAATACTTCCAACTATTGGATCAGAGGCCCTATGTGCCGCTTATCAGCCACTATGGCTGTCCGGTGCCTCTCTCACGCATGATTCAGATCATGACAGACAGACGACTTGTCACCTCAGAGCGTGGCCGAGACTCTGGGGCTGAATGCACGCCACTCTCACCGAGCACACTCTATATCACATCTCCACAATGGGCAATATTTGACGAGTTTGAAATAGAGCAGGCCAGAAAATGGGGCCCCGTGTTTCCCCAGATTTTGCCCAAGTTGCAAAGTAGTTTGCTTGGGGCGAAAGCCATGTTTAGTGTAGTTTTCTAGTATATATGCCTCTACAGCCTGTTTATCGTGCCTTGTAATATTAAACAGCCAACCGGATATCTCATATCATTTATTTCCTCTTCCATAACTCAACGGTACATATATTGTTTACACCGACTCAACGCCGTCTACTGTCCCTCGATATGAGCCACATTGAACACATTCAGAACGTCGAAGATGATCTGAAGAATCGTCAGGAGAAGTCATCTCTCTCTCAAGACGGTATTTCGAAGGATCAACATGTCACGATGAACATCATGGTATCTGAAGAACGTACCACTGCGTGGTTCAAGTTTCGAAAAGCCATGCGTGAGCCATTCTCCGAGTTCTTTGGCGTCATGATCCTTGTCCTATTTGGCGACGGATCTGTCGCCCAAGTGGTGCTGGGAAAAGGCACCAAGGGAGACTGGAATAACATCAACTGGGGATGGGCGTATGTTGAGCCCCATGGCCTTTATCAGACTGCTGCTGACAAGACGAAAAGACTAGGGGTCATGCTTGGTGTTTACTGCAGCGGCGTATCAGGTGCACACTTGAATCCCGCCGTTACTCTCGCTAATTGCATCTTTCGCAAGTTTCCATGGAAGAAGCTTCCAGTTTATGCTCTTGCTCAACTTCTAGGAGCTATGGCTGCGTCTCTCATTGTTTACGGAAACTACAAATCCGCAATTGACGTGTTCGAAGGTGGACAAGGTATACGGACTGTTGGTTTGGATACGTCCACCGCAGGCATCTTTTGCACATATCCAGCTCCATTATTGACCAAGACGGGGCAATTCTTTGACGAGTTTATTGGCAGCTCCATTCTAATGTTCTGTCTCTATGCTCTACTGGACGATGGAAACAATGGTGCTGGCAATCTGACCCCGCTTGGCCTGTTCTTTGTTATCTACGGGATTGGAGCCTGCTTCGGCTCCAACACTGGCTATGCAATCAACCCTGCAAGAGATTTGGGCCCCCGAATTATGTCTCACGCAGTTGGTTATGGAAAACAAGTTTGGACAGCAGGAGACTATTACTTCTGGGTATGTAAATTTCCACTTTCGAATTTGACCAAGTCACTAACAGTGGATGTTAGGTCCCGGTCATCGCGCCATTCTTGGGCTGTACATTCGGCGGCTTCCTTTACGATACGTTTATCTATACCGGTGATAGTCCTATCAATGCTCCGTATATGGGCTTTACGAGATTCATGGGTGTTCGTGCCAAAGCGAGAAGATCAACGATGGTGTGAGATTGCCAACACACCAACTCGGATGATTTGGATACATGACAGGTCTACACAATTACCTTCATCTAGTTAAGACGTGAATGGGAGTCTTCTTCCGTGCTCCTATTCTTATTTCAATTAATTCTACTCTCCCCTTGCTGAAATATTGTGTGCCAAGAATGTGATGTACAATTCGTAGAGCGAACCTGGAGCTACTCCTCAAAGGAAGCATGTTCTATGTGCCAAATCACGCAATGATCAACGTTTCAAATAATGTCCAATCAATATGTAGCACGAGAGTTGGAGCAAGGTCTCCAGATGGGTCCCTCCCACGGATGATGAATGTTCTACTAGTAGTGAAGACAGGGTTCGAAGTGGGCTCTGACAACTTACACCCATGATGAATGCTAGGAGTCTGCAGTTGCAAGCACTAACACTACTGCATGCGCATGCCTCCATGCTATACTAGACCCATCGTATCAGCAAACCTCCGGCTCCGTTGCTCATCAGTCCATGCAAACTACATGCGATACCACCCTTCCAATGTTGGTTCCCCGAGATTAATTGGATCGAGGTAGGCCTTTCAAGACAGGCTTCGTTCTAGCTGCATTCTAGCTTCGTTCCATCAGTGGATGCGCCCAAGGATGGGGAACTCGGGAACTCCGTAGCGCTTATCGCCCGCCAACCAACTCTCAGGATCGAGATCAAATACAAACCTCTACTTGTAATGGAGTGCTATTGCATGGCTTCTTTGACAGTTTCAGGTCCCTCCAAGCTCCGGAGATCTCCATTTGTCAGCTGATGAGATGAAGAACGTGCCCACCCCCTTAGTAGAAACACCAGGACCAGCGGTGTTGAGTTTAGCACCGTTTAGCTTGTGCTGCAGACCCGGGCATCGCGGAATAACCACGTGGTACCTGAATTCGTTTTAGACTTGGGAATCTTCAAAGAGGACTGGCGATTGGTCCTGGAGTCGACAGGCCCCGGAGACTATGACTCGAAACACAGCCTTATTGTTACAGTGAATGCAACTCCTCTCTTGTGGCGTCCATGTAGAGCCCATGAAGCCCCGCAAACTCCCTGTAGGGGTGAGAAGGAGGCATGTCTCTTTAGCTTCTTCTAGAAGGATTCCTGATTGGGGTAGGGATGGCGATGCGTCGAAGCGGATCTTTCGCAGCTGAGTGATACTCCGTCTGGAAAGGAGGGGGAAGAGACTGCTGCCATAATAACGCCAGGTATCTCAATACATCGAAGCGAATAGGAACACCTCGGACGCAACAATGGCACCTGGAGCTGTGAGTGTCGACGATACACCAATGGATGTGTCATCAGACCATGAAAGAATAGAGGAACCCATCTCTAAAGCCTCGTAGGTTTATGGCCCTATCCAAATGAACAGAGGCAAGCTGAAACTGACTGGATTCCCCAAAGATGTGAGATGTGCAGGCGGCGAAAGGTCAAATGCGACCGAATGAGGCCAGCCTGTGGTTGGTGTATGCGCAATAGTCGCGTATGTGTCTACAAAGAGAAGCGGAAGGCTGTTGACGAGAGCGAGAGGAATGACCAGCTGGAGGTTCGACTTGGTCAGCTTGATGCTGTGGTGCAAGGCCTGAGACAACGTGTTGACAGTCACATTTCGCACCATGATGCTCATCACGAAGTCTCGCATTCTCCCATGTCCAAGAGTCCACCAACCCATCATGACCGACATCCCAGTTGGCATGCTGCTGTATCTCCCGAGTCTACACGTTCGGATATGCTATCTGAAGGCGGTCAGTCTCCCACCATTATCCTTGATCGACCGTTTAATCTCACAGGCGGTGTGAAATTACCGCGAAGATTCAACACAAACATAAAGACGGTCTTTGAACAAGAGATTATTCTATCAACGGATCCAGATCTTCCTCCCAACGACTTTTTATATGTTCTGGTAGATCTCTTTTTCAAACATATCAACACATGGTTCCCTTTACTTGACCGCAAAGCCACCTTTGGAACATACTTTGGTTCTACTTCTGTCTCGCGAGGTGATCGCGTGGTGTTGTATGCAATCATCGCAACAACGCTGCGGTTCGCTACAGACGCACGCTTGACGCCAAATGCAAAGAAAAGGCTTCACCACGACTGCAAGCAGAAGGTAGAGCTGTACGCATTGGAGAATGTCAATCTCTTTTCTCTTAAAGCTCTCACTCTCCTCTCATTAGATGTTCTGGGGACTTCCAACAAACCGCATGGACAGAGCCTTTTGTCTCTCCTTATTCAGAACATTACTCATCTTGGCCTCTGCATGGAGAAAAGCGTCTACGTTGCCTCTCCAACGTTGCCAAGGGAGGCTTTGCCTCACAGAGTTGCACTTCCAGAGCCTGACTCCTGAATTGAAGATGAAGGGCGGCGCAGGCTCTGCTGGATGGTATATGTGCTAGACAGATACGCAACCCTGGCAACACCATACAAATTCATACTGGCAGAAGAGGAGATGAAACGATTTCTTCCTTGCCGATACGACTTGTGGTCAAGTGATATTCCAGTGGAGACAAGATGGCCAAACGGCCTTGATACGACAAAGCTGAGACTCACAGTCAACACGCCAGAAAACCTCGGCAGTTTTTCTTACCACTGCGAGGTCCTTGGGATATTGAGCCGTATTCACAATTTCCTGGCGAAGCCACTGGATATATACTCGATTCAGGATGTACGGAGCTGGCAGAACACTTTTGTCGCTCTGGGGGGGGGGGGGGAACTGTCCACCTGGCTGCGTGACCTACCCGCAGAATACGGTCAGATATCAGTATTGTGTCACTCTGACCCCGGAGCCAGAATTATTAATTGGATCATGCTGCATGCCGCCTTCGTGGTATCGACCATTCGGCTCAACTCTGCAGCGGCGTATCCCGTGGTGCAAAACGACGTGTTTATACCCTCTTACAGCGCTATGCAGACTTGTCTCTCGGCAGTGGAAAGCCTTAGAAGCATCGTCCAAGACGTAATCGAGACCAGCGGCTTGTCTCTATTGGGGCCACACTTCGCCTTCTCGCTGTGGACGTCGGCCCGGCTTCTTCTGGTGCATGCTGCGACTATGGGATGTGAAATCGACTCCAATGTTGATTTCTTTGTGGGCACGTTGGCCGAGATGGGCCGATACTGGGAGGTCGCTGCAGATTACTCGGCGATCCTGAGCCGAGTGACCGAGGAGGGGCGGCAAGGAGGCAAAACCCTTGCTGAGATGAGGCAGTGAGTTTGACCGGATCAGATGCTTTAGGGGCTGCCGAAGCTAACACTGTTCTGATAGACATGCCCATGAGCTGTCAATGCTTTCTAGTTCGACGAGACAAAGTGCCTTAGAACCTAGTTCGACTCGAATTGCTTCGGCAAACGAGCTAGATTACCTCGAGATTTTTGACATGTTCAACTATCCTCGGTTGGCTGACCATGGCTCTACGGCTCCGTACGAGATGCAACAGCATATACTAGATTATGATTCTGGGACCGCCTCACTTGGCGTGGGTTTTGAGATGCCAAGTGTAGAATCGGATTGGTTACAGTATGAGACCCGTTAGCCGGTGATCGTATCAGTACGAAACGCCTTCTACTTCTCCTTTTTCATGATAGTTCCTTTTTCTGTTACCATTCAAAGACCTCATAGCATAGAATTTTAGAAGTATGAATTATTTCATTGGCAATTTTATTCTTTGAGGACGATGTGATACTGATTGCGTTGACATAGATAGAGCTGGCATATATGGATAGATTGGGAAACACGAAATTGGAATCATTCGTTACTCCATATTGTGTTACTCCTACGAGAGGTAGCTGAGAGTATCACCAGTTTCTGTGGATAGGTATTATCAGCTATAAGAAAGCACCCAAGAACGTATGTATCTTGGAGACTTGGACCATCTTAATGAACAATGGTTTCTGCCTTTACACTCAACCAGCATATGATCGTAGTAGTAGAATGATCTAGTTTTTTTTCTTGAACAATAGAATGTATGGATTCTCTTTCATTTTTAAGCCCATGCTGTTTTAGGACTTCAATTCAAATCTAGTCGAAAGTAACGGCAACAACCTAATGATTAGAGCATAGTATGAGCCTGTGATATGGCATCTTAGGTGCAGGGTTCGGGCATAAGCTAGCACCGCTTTCCCCTCATCTAAGCCTCGGCTGCTTAGAGAAGCTCGCCAACCAGTCGAGTTGGCGTAAGTAGAAAACATTCTCCATAAGGCATATGCGCACCCGGAGAAATTCGCCTTCAGTAGGGGCACGTTGTCCCAATTGGCTGGAAACGCAACTTCGATGCCGACAGTTCAACACGCGTAACGCATTTATTCTGCACTTGACTCCCATTGTCGAATATTGGCAACCTTTACAGCTAGTCACCCCGTCTGAGCCTTAACGAAGGATTGCAAAATGACGGCCTTAATTGTCTTGTGAGACGGGCGTTTCAAGCGGAGAAATGTGGAGAAGCTTACACGTCAATATTATGAGACACAAGAGTTTCTGCCACGCAGCCGATGAGCAGAACTTGCTCTTGGATAATTTGTCTTTCTACATCGACTGGTTTAAAATTGAGGCTATCCCGCCACTCTAGATTTGCGTGAGCTCTATCTAAACCTGGGTCAAAGTTACGATCTGGTGAGGAGGGCGTGGTGGTTGAGATTAAGCTGGACAGACCAGCCGTTGGTGGCTTCACAACGCCTCACTCGTTCAAGACCAACAAGACAACAAAACCACCACGAGCGGCCTTTAACCATTGCGCAAGCTACGACCGCAGCGTAACCGTGTATTTTGGGCTTCCTTTTCGATATGCCGGCGCCACCGGGAAAATTCCCGAGGCTCGGATTCCTCGAGAACATGGAGATGGTCCGGCTGGCGGGCAATGGTGATGTCGATGACACTCACCAGTTCATGAGCCGCCAGCCAGCTTGGCAACCGGGAGCACAGCTACCATGGGAGGAAATTGATGATATGTCCAAACACAAGACTGCGGTCTATTTTACGACTAGAGCATATGGAGGACATGTCTACATCCAGGCGCCACTCGCCGCCGTCAAGGTTATAGAGGGCGAAGACGAAACTGCCAAAGGGGAACCAAATAAGAACAAATTTGGTATTCACGTGAGTCTGCCTATTGTTGAAAAGAGGTAGATATTACCTGTATTAACAGAAACCAGACAATACAAGGCGTATTTACAAACCCAGGACATGTAGACCGGCCATTCATCTACCAGGTTTCGAAGCTTGCCAGCGGCCGTAGCTTTCAAACCTGTCTCATCACTGCTCGCCAACCAAAGCAGCCTTCTTCCAATCCTTTAGGTCCTTTCCCAGAGTCAGACTCGAAATTGCCCCTGGGCCCTATCTGCTTCAGCTGCCATGTCACATTCAAGCGGCCGGTGCCGAGCTTTGCGGACTTGCAACTGTCATCGGCACAAGAACGCTTCTCCAGTATCCTTGCCCAGAGAAAACCTGACGAATGGCCAGTAAGCCCGCAACTGGACATTGATATACTCAACGATGCATTTCCGAATGCCGGGCATGGCGGATTTCCCATTGTCGACATGTACAAGGTTGACATGACACCGTACAACGCCAGCATACCAATCCCCGAACGTCGCGAACTATTGCTATATAAACTGCACAAACCGATTCCCGCAGAAGACACCAATTCGCACATCCTCGCCCACGCCTTCGAAGCAGACAGAAACGGACTCTTGACGATAAGCAACTATTTAGGATGGGGCTACAACTTGGGCGTCGCCGCGAGTCTAACCTACACATTCACGGTGCACGTCAACTCCGACGAGGCCGTGATGAAAGACGGGTGGTGGATCCAAGAAGTATGCTGGCCACGAGTCGGCGCCGGGAGAGCAACGCTGGAGAGCAGAATCTGGAGTCCGGAGGGGAAACACGTTGCCAGCGGGTATCAAGATGGAATTGCAGGGCCGGTTCAGAAGCGCGGGGCCGAGAAGCTGTAGGTTGGCATTCATGTTTGCCTAATGTTTAATGCATGAGATGTAGCTCTTGACCAATTTCCCATAGAATCAACTGCTGCTACTCAATTCCTTTTGCCCCATGGCTCCAATCCTCTCCATCTTACAATTTCAGCCCTTCCCAAATCCCGTCTACCTGACACACCATCCCACCGCCGCCTCAACAAGCAGCTTCGCATAAACCCGATGCAACACACCCGGCACGCCCCCAAACGGATCCTCCTTTGGCGTCGTCGTCACCGCGTCAAAGGTGATGGCCTTGAGTCTAAACTCGGCCTGTTTACGCTCCTCGTTTAGTTCTGCCGTCAAGGAGAACAAGTTATCCAGGTCCCGCGGGTTAAAGGGAGATTCCTTGGGAGCAGGACATCCGCGAAATGTGATTGACGTTGCTGATTTATCGAGGACGAGAAAGTGGTTGGTCATGATTGTTCCTGTTTTACTTGATTAGCTGGCATATCTGAGAGAAAATTAGATTTAGACGAACCAGGTTCATATGTGCTTCGGCCCAACTCATCTGGAGTCCACAAATCGGTATGGTTCTCAGGACTCTTGGTCAGTCCCATTATCCTCCTCTGAATCCCATATCCTACACCGTATCAATTAGTTTCCAAGCCTCCTCTCTGTCAGTCAGCAAGAAAAAAACACACCGTATCCCGCCCACATCCCTCGCGAAAACTCTTCCACAAGAGCACTCCCACCCCTTCTCGCATCCTCCAATAACGCCGGCCTCAGCTTCTCAAAAGGCACTTTTCGGACACAACAGTCGTGAGTGCTGGGGTTATTCCGGGGATTCAGATCCTTCAAAATGGGATGTCTAAATAATGCGTCTGTATCCGGACTAAAAGGCTCAAACGCGCATTTCCGAGTCCACATGGCCAGTCCTCCAAACGTCACGGCCAGTCCTCCAAACGTCACAGCCGGAACTCCCATGAGAACTTGGGAAAGGCGAAGTAATCCTCGACGAGCTGTCGAAGAAAGAGGCATGACGAAGATGATTCAAATCAACTTTGGAAATATCTAATAAATAAAGAAACCTACAGAGAAAGAATGGCGTTCAAAGAAACGTAAAGGGAACTCGGCATAAAGGGCGGCTACTCGGGACCTAGTTCGGGCCGTATTCGTACAGCTTCATCCGGGTCGGCGATTCAAGCCCAATAGATTTCGGATACTACACACGTCCGTAAATGTGTGTATTACCGAATGAGAGGCGCGGAATAACAAGGCTCAGTCATTAAATACAAAACATTAGACATTAAGCATAAATGAGGGTATCGAGGCCGGTCATAAGATGTTGATTTCTAAAATTTCACATCGAAAACCCCTCCAAATGCATCTACACAAAAGATCAAGGCAACACACACCAGAGAAATAATAAGGTGAAAGCATACAGTCAAGGCAATCTGGAAATAGAGATGGCAATGTCATATAGCTATCGCTGCGAAATAGCCCCCCATTTGGGTATCTCTAAAAGCAAACAATGATGATAAAAAGCTCCGCTCATCCAACAAAAGACATTTGATGGGTTTCCATACTGCATGTCCAAAGGCCCACCTCCAGGCCAATGCCAAAAAAAATCCTCTCCCTGCTGGTATCGCATTCTTCACCTCCTCCCATGCTCCACCAGATGCCCTATGCCAAGCTAGAATGGTTAAAACGAGGAGAGAAGAAAATGGGAAATGCCAAAAAAAAAAAACTCCGATTCCCCTGACACGGGAAAATAAAAAGAAAAAAAAAGCAAAGCAATTTTGCCGCCAATGGTTCCTCCCTCCCCTCTGCCATGCATAAAACAATCACGAAATGGATCACTGCATCAGCTGGTGAACCTCCCGCGACGTCTTTCTCTTCTTGTCCAGCTTCAGCAGCGGGACTTCCACGCCGTCCACCATCCGCCCTACTTTGCCTTCTCTCAACACCTGCCAATGCTTCTTTAGTATCTCCTCTGACACGACCAGCTCGAACCCGGCCAGGAAGCAGAAGCTAATCTCTAGTCTCGCCAGCTCGACCTCGCTCACGCCGCCGACCTTGGCAATCTTTGTATGCGGGTAGGACAGATCCTCGAGCGCCTTCATGGCCACCCGCAGGCCGGCGAGGACCAGTCTGTGTGCGTTTCGTCTCGTTACGGGGATGGCGCGCTCCTCGACGGCGAGGCGGTGGATGTACAGCGAGGTGGCGAGGTAGACGGCCGTGCTCATGGGGCAAAACTGGTGAAGCCGCAGCAGATACTGGTTGACCGAGATGGGCGGTTCGTTTTTGCTGTAAAACTTGCGGGTGATGGCGCCGTGCTGCAGGTTAAGCGGCTGCGAGTCGGCTCCAACGACGATGTAGGGTTCCGGGGGATGCAGGTTCGGGGCGGACGAGGAAGGGTTCGCGTGTCGCAAGGAGTTGTGTTTCAATCGCACGCCGTCAATGGACTGCGCATAAGCGTCCTGCTGGGCTATCAGCTGTGCTGACATGGACGCGCTGTACGCCTGGAGCTTGCTTAGATTGCCTACCGACGACGAGCCACTCTTTTGGCTGTGCTTCTTGTGCAGCTTCTCTTGTAGTTCCTGCTGCTGGTGTCGCTGTTTTCTAAGCTTCTCTTCCTGCTCCTCCCGCAGGGCCTGGACGCGCAGTCGTGCCAGGCTCTTCTCCGAGTGCGATCGCGCAATGTTCTCCTTCTCGACCTGCATGTTGCTCATCTGAGGATCGGTGGGCGTCTTGGGCGGCGGCGTTGGAGGGACGTCGCCGGTGATGCGAACCAACAGCTCGACGCTGGCGCTGAGGAGCTGCAGCGCCTCGGCCGGCTTGAGCTTGAACAAGTCGTGCTCATCGTTGTTGTCGGTGGGCGGCGAGTTGGCAGAGCTTCTGTCCTGGTCGATGGAGAGTCGCGGATCTGACGAAGGAACGGGACGAGGAGGGAGTTCGTGGACGGGGCTGGGATCGAGAGAGGACGAATGCTGGCTGCTGCTGCACTGTATCGCCGCAGTGGCCTCGACTTGTTGGGTCTCGGTCGCAGCAGAGGAAGACATGGCTGCGTGGTTGGCCGTGGCCGCGGATGAGGCTTGTTGGTGGCCGGGCCTCGCCTTGGTCCAACGTCGCGTGCGTGCGTGTGTGATGCTGGCAGTTGTTGTTGGCTGTTGGCTGTGCTGGTTATTCTATATTCTTATCGATCGTCGAGATGGATGTAGAGGAGGCGACGTGAATGCGCGCGCCAAGGGTGTTTGTGCTGATCAAAACCAAAGTCGTTTACAGTCTGGCCGTGAAGCTGCGCGTAACGTATCGTATCGTATCGCCCGTAAGCTGTCGCTCGTGCGTTGTTGTAATGAATGTCCGCTTTCGGTTTCGGTTTCAGAGGCGGTTTCGGACTTTGGGATTCGCTCTCGCTGACGACGCGCAAATCAAATCAAAGCAAATCGAATCCTGGTCTCGGCTCGTCGTTGTCAAGGGACGCAGTCGTGGATGCGCCGGGATCGATTCAAGGCGGCAAGAATCGAGGTGGCGTGGATGTGCTTGGTCTGGGCCACTCGCATGGTCCCTTTTGGGGGGAAACTCTTTTGAAATTCGCCTTTTCTTGCTTGTCTTTTTCTTCTCTCTTGTCCAGTCTCTCAGCCTCAGCCTGGCCTCGGGCTCTTGTTGTTGCCGGAAGCGGTTTCTATCGGGAAGCGAGTTGGAGCATGGAATTCCTCCCGCTTTTGCGTCAAGTGACCTCGTGATCAGCCAAGGTCTGCAGCAGCGCTTAGATTGAAAAAAAAAATGGTTGATTAATTAAATCCGAGGGGCCACTTGCGGCTCGAGTGAGAGTGGACCGAGCGTCCTCGAGGCGCCTTGTTTGTCTGTCTATGAGATCAAATCAGCAGCGAGATGAGATGAGACGAGCAGATGAATGGCGAGATGGGAGACAAGAGTCGAGGCAAAGCAAAAGTGATTTTAGATGCAATGCTTCGCTGGCGCCTAAATTGAATGGGAAGCATCCATGGCTCCTGTTGCCTCCCCACGTGTAAAAAGTAGAGCCGAGACGGACCCCTAGCGGCTATTCTATTCTATTCTGGCGGGTTTGGAGTCAATCTTGGGCCCCCCGGAGATTGAGATGGTGGCGGTCGAGGTGCCGGATGCTGCATCTTTCATCGTCTTTGGTGCGTGTGTTTATTGGTACCTATTCTTACTCTATTGCATACCTACCTACTATAATAACAACTAGAAGCAACTACTATTGCATTACTTGTGCTACTACTGCTGCTGCTACCATCAGCTTTAAACTAGACAGACTCCTGCATGCATCCAGACAACTCTCGATCCACACTAACAGCCTCTGACGGCCGATCGATCAGGACCCTTTACTCTCCATACTTTCCATGTTAAAAAAAAGAAAAAACCTTCTTTTTCTGTCTGCCGGATGACCATTTGCATCACATTATTGCTTGTTCCGTCCAGAAGCTAGACGCCACAAAGGATTCATCCCCCCCCACTTGAGCCGCCCGTCAAACGCAATTGAATCTGAAGCTGGACTGAACTGCACTGCACAAGAGATCCATGGAATACTGGTAATGCCAACAGTAAAAATTACAGAAAAACATGAGCAAATCGTTGGCAATACATCTGACTAGTCATCCAAAAAAAAATAACAGGTCATTTCCCGCGATTCTGCAGCTTATTTACTATGTACTAAACTCCCCCCCCACCCTCCAAACACACATCCACCACCAAACTGGCGCCAATGCAAGATTCAAAACTCACAACTCCTGCATCTCGCCCATCCAATGCAATGCATCATCACCTCCTCCGTGGCGTCTGGCCTCGGGCGGTCTAGATCCTCAGCAAGCCAGCGAATCTTGATCAACGGAGAGTTACGGAACCATCATCAATAATTGTTGTTGGTCTCTGGTGGGATGATGCTCATATGTTTTGTTCCCATCCCATTGGGCCCTGTAACCAAAAATGGGGGGACAACAACGAAGGAGCCAATCGTCGCTCGTTTTTTTAACCCAGCAATCTCCCCCATCAGCCATCAGCGGCTACTTGTGCCCTTTGCGCATGCTGCAGTCAGATGCACCGGGATATAAATATGTACCAAAATTAAACAAGCGGTAATGGCGCCCTAGGAAATAGACGTGGCTTCATGGGATTGTTTCGCTGAAGCTGAATGCGGCGTGGATGCAGCGTAACGTGGCGTACCTTGCGTGGGAGAGAGCAGCAGCTGGCATGCACATTGAATAGAACAGATACAGAGGAAAGCTGAAGCTGAAGCTGCATAATACCTTGTTCTAGCACCTATCTTTGGGCTGCTAAAAATAACTCTGCAGCATCATTCATTGTCTTCATGGCAGTTCAATTCGTTCTACGTACAAGCATGCTTCATGTCTAAGATACCTAGCCGTGCCGTGTATGCCTTCACCAGACCTCTATCCGTCTTCTAATCATCCGCTCATGCAACAAACAATTAACATCCCGACGCAACCTTGACGTCCACCACTGCTGATTGGCCATTCTGTACATGGGCAATGGCCTCCTTCAGCACGCCCTCCAGCTCAGCCCTCTCGTTCACCCTGGCGGCAAAGATGTCGCCGTCAGCAGCAGCCTTGGCAATGCCCGAGTAATCCGGTGATGGATCAAAGGAAATGTTAATCTCCTCGTTGGTAGCTTGTGAACCCAGTCCCTCGGGGTGGACCAGCAGCAGAGACCGGCGTGGTGCGTTCCAACCTATGCGATGATACAGTCATTAGCTTTAGCTCTTCTCCATCTCGAAACCAATCATCATGTGTTATATGGTGGTCAACGACTTACCCTTGTTGTTGAGCACAATGGTCAGGATGGGGATGTTGTAGCGTTTTGAAATCCAGTACACACTGCCGGGAACGGTAAAGAGATATGTGCCGTCGCCCACGATTTGGACAACAAACTTGCCCTTGTTCCTTCCGCCATTCTCCGCGTCAGTGGCCAGCTTCATTCCCAGAGCACCACCGCCAGACCATCCGAGACCGCCACCACCGCAGTTGATCCATGAGCCGGGCGTTGAAGGCTGGATGTTGTCGTACACAAAGAGCGTGTTGGTCACGGCCTCAATAGCCCAACGAGTGTCCTCGGGGACAAGTTTCTTGATTTGCCTGCACAAGTAACCAGTTCCAAAGCTGTTGTCGGGAAGAGGCTCAGCCGCCTTGGCAATCTTGGCCAGACGCTGCTCGTGCGCTTCCTTGCGCTTCTGAGCAATCTCCGCCACGTTCTGGGACTGCAGCTTCTTCGCGTGATTACCAGTCGTGAGGGCCTCAGTGAGCTGCTCAACGGCAATCTGGCTGTCTGCACGATACGTCTCTTGAGCCTCGAGGTAAAACACGGGCATCTGCTGCTTGAGCGGGTCGAGGTCGATGTGGAATACCTTTGCATCCGGGTTCGGCTTGACGCGAGTGGGAATCCAGGGCACGTCGGCATCGATGACGAGAATGACATCGGCATCGGCAACAGACATTTCACCTCCATAGTTGAGACCAAGGGAAGCGGGATGGTCAAAGGGGAAGCACATGTCGCTGCCTCCACAATCAACGACTCTCAGATTGGGCACAACATTGGCGAGCTCGACCAAAGCTCCCGGGAACTCATGGTTTCTGCCACCGTATCCCGTCAGGATCAGGGGACGCTTGGCGCCGGCAAGTGCATCTGCGATTGTGTCGACGGCTTGCGTGGGCAGACTGCCCAGCTTAACGGGCTCCCAGTCGCTTTGTCTCAGCTGGTAGGGTTTAATCTCCTGCTCCATGATTTCTCGAGCTCCATACAGGTAAACCGGGCCTTGGGGTCCTGACTTGGCCCATTGCAGCGCACGGTTGACCAGCTGCTTGACGTTGGAGCCCGTCTTGATCTCACCAGTGTACCGGCAGTACTGCGCAACAATCTGCTTCTGGTCGGGGACATCCTGGATCCAGTGGATGTACTCGGTACGGGTGCCGCGATGCTCACCCTCAAGAGTGAATGGTGATAGGCCGGCAAAGACGAGAACAGGAGCACGACCGCAAGCTGCGTTGTGTACGGCCGCTCCAAGACCTTGTGTGCCAACGTCGACGTGAACAATGACACACTGAGGCTTGCCTGTTAATCGAGCATAGCCATCTGCCATGGACATGGCAACCATCTAAAGATGAATCAGTAAGCATTTGTACTCACATGTAAAATCTCACATAAGACCACATGAGCCATGGGACGTCTACGAGGAGAGTGCAAGAAGAAGAAAGTAGAGACATACCTCGTTGGGACATGTAATCATCTTGGGAAAGTTGCCCTTGCGTTCACGAGCACCCTTGACCATGGCCTCGATGATGCTGGGGTGGTCAGAGCCCAAGTTGACAAAGCAGTGCGTGACGCCAGCCTCCCATAGCGCCTCAAAAAAGGCCGATGAGGCCGTGTACATGTTTTGATAGTCTGGCTTCTCCATGGCGGCGGTGGAAGCGTGTCTGTTGTTGGAGCTCACAATGGCCGTGGAGGGAATCGCTCTTTTATCAATGAGACTGCGCACTCTGGACGATGTGACGTTTGATGAACCCGAGTAATGCCGTAGCCGAGAGGGAGGCTGGCTGTAAGTGCAAGTGTGAGTTGAAGCTACGGCGCCGACAATCGGTGCGGTGGGGCGACTTCTCCAGAGCGCCGGTAGAGACGTCCCGGAACGGTGTAGAAGAGCCATTGCCGGTTCGCTATTGGCGGCTGGTTTTTTGGAATTAGTTGAAATGGAGCAGGCTAAAAACAACGGGGATGTGGTATTGGAGATGTTGGCGAGTTATACATGGTGTAGGGGGATTGGTGGGCTGGGACTCGGGGGTTGAAAGGAGGGGAAAAAGCTTGTGAGGGGGGCGGCTGTTGTGGTTCGGCATCAGAGTTCGGATAGAGATGGTTGGAACTGCCATGGACAGTGGCCACGGGTGATGACATAAGGGGCTTTGACAGATCCAAGGGCGTATCAAAGACAGGAGTTTGACACGTTTGACAAGCGGAATCGCGGAGGATGTAAACTTACATGTGCAGAAAGCGCAAGGGTGGCGGGTATTAGTTGGTATAAGGCAAGGTAGACGCGGGATGCAGAGTGCCTTGGCGTGGGGTTGCAAGAGGGATTGGAGGAAGATGGAAAGAAAAGATGAAGGAAAAGAAAAAAAGAAAAAAGTCCCCGGTTGGTTAATGAAGATGTCAATGTTGAAAGATGTCAAGATGCAGAGAAGATGACAAGAGGACAAGCTCCCGTGATGCGTACCTATCTGCCAATGGAGGTTATGCACAAAGGGCGCACAATGCATGTATCCGAAGCCCTCCCAAGGGCGCACCAAGTTCCTTGTTGGGCAGTTATTTGGAAAACTACCCACCACATGCAGCTAAAGGATATCGTTATCTAATCGCTATGCTTAGGGCGATTCCGCGTAATGTCTGGTGATGCCCGCCCACGCCTCGTGATGCCCCCATAGTCGCCTATTTGGGCAATCTGGCACTTGTGCCGAGACTGGCCGCCGAGGTGAAACCCCGATTGGCTCATAAACGGACAGATTAGATGCCCCTCTCGGTAGCAACAAGGAGGAGTTGGCGAGCTGCAATAACGCGGGGTAGTGGAGTTGGACAGAGTCTTAGCTGTCTGACTTGTCTAATACGGAGTATATTCTGTAATTACTCCAGAAATATTCTGTTTCAGGATTTGCCTTGTTTTCATTAGTGATTACAGTGAATGATGTAAAGGAGAAGGAAGAGGGAATCTGTATTTGCATATAATGATAAACAAATAAAGGCATTATATCGGTAGGTACGGAATACGGAATAAGAGAAACAGCCAAGCAAAGGTCATTTAATGGTTCATACGATTCATTTGTCCGCCTGTAGCCGTCGTTCCTGCCTGCTGTAACTCGCCTGCGTCTTGGGCAGGAAACGCAAGTCCGGCACCGGTCGCCCCTGCCCCCACTGTGTCCACCACGTCGGCGGCCCTCGGGCGGTTGCCCAGCGCCTCTCCAGCAGCCGCACCTGCCATTATTCGTGCATCCGGGGTACGTACTTGTTTTAAGATAGATGCCGATGTCAACCACGTGCATCAAGGTATCTGCATGCTATTAAGGGAGACAGATGTAGTATTTGCAATTTAAATTAGATAAAAACATACTAACTATATAAATACTAATATAGAATTGATAAACGCATAGCCGAGTTCGATAGTAGGGTAGGTATTCTGCTATCAATAACGTTGACGGATCACACATATCCAAAGGAAAACTTTCATCTTCCAACTCCTGTACGGAGCGGTTCAAAACATATAACCCAGCAGCAAACAAATAGAGAAAGAATTCCATCCTTTTATTGCTCATCAACACCTTGAAGCTAGCAACTATAACCCTGTCCAATAACAATGCTGTTCTACTATCTAGAGACAACACACTCAACAATGAGAGAATGATAATCATGATTGGTATCAATATTTCCCACCACCCGACTCCCGCTCAATCTCCCCTCATGGCAAATCAACACTCTGAGGATTCAGGAAAATATTACCAGCATCGTAACGTTGCTTAATCTCCCGCAGTCTCGGCACCTTGTCGCTCCAGTACGTCCACTGGGCATCCGCTCTGCTCAACGAAACATCAACATATCCAGCATATGTCGTGTTAGCATCAGGAGCTCCCTGCTGAATCTTTTGATGAACTCCAGACACAAAGTCTCTTGTTCCTTGGAGCAGCGCCGGGATGCCAATGGCATAGGATTGATACATCATGATTGCATCGCGATGAGGGTAAGCAGTGGCGTTGTATGGAGTATCTGCCATGGCGCCTCCCTCAGAGTTGAAGATGATGAACCAAAGCAAAGTCTGCGCATCGGTGCTGTCCATGTAGTTGAATAATCCGTCGATGGAGTCTTTGCTCAACTTGTCGTTGCGGTCGAATGCCAGCGACTTGCTAGCAAATGGCGTGGAGAGATCACTCAGATACAACGCAGTCGTCTCTGCAATGTGAGCTAAGCTTCCCAACCAATCCACAATGGCAAGATTGACGTCTCCACCGACGGGAATTCTCTGCTTAATCCCCGTCTGGTCGAATTCCTCTTGCGTACCGTAGAACGTGCCGGTGATGAGAGCGCCAAGGGGCTCCGCAATGAACAACGTTGAGAAGCGTCTGTCAAGATTAGGATCGTACACCAACTCCTGCCATTGTTCAAACACAGGCGCCATTTCCTTCTGGTTGCCGAAGCTGAAGCTGTAAGTGTACTCGACGACACTACCGGGCTCAGGGTGCGTCTTGAAGACAAACTCAGTGACGATGCCAAAGCTGGCTCCCGCACCTCGAATGGCCCAAAACAGGTCGTCGTTTTCGTTTTCATTGGCTCGTAATATTTGACCGTCAGCCGTAACGACTTCGACTTCCAGGACATGGTCAAGCGCGGCTCCCCACATTCGGGACATGGGGCCTAGTCCTCCCTGTTCAAGAACCGATCAACACATGGTTCAATCATCCATGGCACCTCAGACCGAGTAGGACCATGGAATACGCGTATTCACTTACCACAGTTGCATGTCCTCCAACTCCAACTCCCGGACAAGTACCATGGGCAATAGCCCTGCCGCCATTTGCATGAAGCAGTTTGTCGAGTCCATCCAGTCTGAATCCTGATCCAACGCTCGCTTGCCAAGTAGTGTTGTCCATTTGAAAGCTCTGAAGATTTACCAGGTCAATCATCATGCCAGTCTCATCGCCGGCACCCTGAGCGAAATTTCTACATGCCACAAGTTAGAGATGACGGCCCAGGAAATTTACTACACGGTCTTCCCCTCCGCTTCTCACCCGTAAGAGTGCCCGCCAGATCTAGCTTGGACCTTGAAGCCATTTTCGTTTGCGCACTTCACTGCGCCGGCAACCTCGGTGGCATTATTGGGGCGAACGACCATCTGAGGAAATCGAGGAATGTCGAGATTGTACGGTTTGATCCAGGCGATGTCCGCACTGCTGCTCGGGATATGGTAGCACTCAAGGCGTCCATTACAGACGCTCTGGATGCACGTCTCGAGAGCGAGAGTCGAATTTGAGGCGCCCATTGTGAGATATTTCTGCTTGTCGGGTTTCCACGACGTGAAAATGTGTGCGCCTTTTTAAGATGGGAAACCGTGGATATATAAACATATCATTACATGTAATTATCCCGCAGTTTGGAAGGTAGATTGCACCCCTGCAATTCCACACCGCAGATACGAGCCTCGTGCCTTCTATTGTGCGTTCTTGTACGCTCAATCACAGCTCAACTGGCATCTCTCTACGTTTTGGGGGGTACAACCGAGTTTGTTCTCCTTGTATCACACTGAGGCACTCTGAAATATTGATCACAAGGCAAAGCAATGTTTTGCCTCGCGGCGCTTGTTGTCCAACTGAATGAGCACGCATGGAGATGTGCTCCCAAAGAATGGCAGATGGGGTTACACCAGACTGAATATTGCCGTCGGTAGATCATCTGGGGATAGCTAAAGCTAGCTGCATAAGCATGAACTGCAGCCCCTTGAAAATAATAGTTTCGTTTCACTATTCCCAGACGATGTCACCTAACACGCCTGGAACCGTCCAAGTTGGGGTTTTGACATCTCGAATATGCTTAATTTCACCAGCATCATTCCAAGTTGGGAGCCGTTTCCATCTTCATGTGGAGGTTTACAAACATTCTGTCAGCTCGTAGCTCATCATAAGGCATTGATTCCATTAACCTCGACTTGTTAATATGCTACCATGGTGCTGAGTCCATCAATCTCGCGCTCCCAGCAGCGATGGACGCTAATCGCATAGACAAACTTATCCAAGAATCCCTTTGCATTCTTCGCAGCAGACACCAACTCACCCAGTCGTTCGGGGTGCACGCTCTTGAGTGTAACCACGCCGTAGCTCTCCACAGCTTCGTTGTCACTCGAAGTCACCACCGTCGGCAACTGAAGCGCCTTCTCAACCAACAAAACACCTTCTCCAGTAGCTCCAATCGGCTTGAGATGACCAAACGACTCGCGGATGTAATGTAACGCTCGGCCATTCTTGGAAAGCGTCTCAATGGCTTGCTTTCCTCCCGGCACAAACAGAGCGTCAAACATGGTGCTGCGCTGGCCTTCCAGATGATGGTCTGGGACAATGCCCTTGCCAGATTGGCCTTCTCCATCTGCAAACGTCTCAGATCGATGCGTGCCAATCACAAGCGGGATGGCCTTGGCTCCTTGGATTGCTCCATAGATGGCGCTGAAGGCAATCGGATCATATCCATCAGCCACAATGATGCCGATTCGCCTAGAAGCAATGATCGGTTCATCTGGAAGATACTCCATTTGGCTAAGCCCCTTGGCCTTCTTCCTGTGATTCGCCTGTCCTGCCTTGTCGGGCACTGCCCCTCCCACCATCTTACCGACAGATTGGGCGAGGCCGAGGTCAATGTCGGCGAGCCGCTTCACAAGTCTCTCATACACGATCGGTTCGTCGCAGTGGCTGAGCTCAAATGAAAACGCTGCCAACATGTGCGACTTTTCGATTTCGGACATTGAGTTGAAGAAGAGCTGCGCCTGGGAGAAATGATCCTTGAACTTGACGCTCTTTGCTCGCTCCTTGATGCCGACAACTCTTTCCGGGTAGTCAACATAGCCGCCCTCTTCTTTGGTCGCTGGCGGTTGCGCTTCAAATCGGTTGGGCCAATAGTTGACCTTGCCCTTGGTGATGGTGTGTCGCATGGCGCCGTCACGGTTGAAGTTCATGACCGGGCAGACAGGCTTGTTGATGGGCAATTCCTGCCAGTTGGTGCCCAGTCGGCTCAGCTGAGTATCAAAGTAGGAAAAGTTACGGCCTTGGAGAAGAGGATCATCTGAGAAGCCGATTCCCGGAACGACATGGCCTGTGCAAAACGCAACCTGCTCGGTCTGAGTGAAGAATTCATCCACATTCTTGTTTAGTTCGAGCTCGCCAATGTAACGAATTGGGACCAAGTCCTCCGGCCACACCTTTGTGGCATCGAGAATGTCAAAGTCAAAGTCATCTTCATTTGATTCTTCAATGGTTTGTATACCAAACTTCCACTTGGGATATACTCCGTTGTCGATGGCCTCCATAAGATCCTTTCGGTGGAAATCGGGATCTTGGCCGGCGAGCTTGAGTGCCTCGTCCCACACAAGAGAATGCACTCCAAGCTCTGGAGTGAAATGGAACTTGACAAATGAGCGAACACCAGCGGCATTGGTGAGCGTGAATGTATTGACTCCAAACCCTTGCATCATCCGGAATGAGCGAGGAATGGCGCGATCCGACATGGTCCACATGAACATGTGCGTGGCTTCCGAGTGCATCTGGACGAAATCCCAGAAATTGTTATGCGCCGACTGGGCTTGCGGGACATCATTGTGCGGCTCTGGCTTTCCGGCATGGATGAGGTCGGGAAACTTGATTGCGTCTTGGATGAAGAAGACGGGGATGTTGTTGCCCACAATGTCCCAGTTACCCTCTTGTGTATAAAACTTGACTGCGAACCCGCGCACATCACGGACTGTATCGGCCGAACCACGACTGCCAAGGACAGTTGAAAAGCGGACAAAGACGGGAGTCTCGCGAGACGTATCGGTGAGAACATTGGCATGGGTAACATCCTCGGCAGATTCGAAGAGACGGAATGTTCCGAATGCTCCAGTGCCTCGGGCATGGACTACTCGCTCCGGAATACGTTCATGGTCGAACCGATGAATCTGCATTTCTTGCAATTAGCTCCATCCAAGTTATTATTATTCTGTCATGTCAACACATACCTTTTCGCGCCCGAAAGGATCCTCCAAGAGCATTGGCCCTATCTGGTCCTGGCTATTAACCCGTAGCCAGTCATCTGTATTGGTCTGCTTTGTGCCGAAATCAGACGTGATTCTACTATCCTTGGTTGGCTCGAAGGTGTGCGCCGCCAGTTGATCCGTCTTTGCAGATTTGTGACCCATGACTGCTTGTTTTACTGATGGCGGAATGATGTTTGACATTTTCCTTTCCGCAGCGATTTTTGAGTAAGAATTGTTACGAGGATGTTTAGATATTTACTCCGTACAATGTGAGCTTATACTTTATATGCATCGTTTTATGTGAATTCCGCCATGAGCTTAAGAGTGGCAACGGGCTGCACCCAAACGTCACTGATACATCACTGTCATAGACGCAGACGATGTAAGATGTGATTCTATGTTGACGTCAATGTTCGGCGACTGTATACGATTGATCATAATGCTATGTAATTAAACTTCGTTGGAAAATAATAGAGCTTTCATAATGATGCCGTTGATAATGACACAATAATTTCGTCCCATTTGATGGCTTTCAATAACAGTTACTAGGCCAAGTTGTACGATCTCCAGGCTGCATACCTGTAAGTTGCATTTGCAGTTGTGGTACCCTTTAACCTCCAAATATTATTTGCCAATTAAAATACATGGTATATAATACAATAGTGAGTTCATAGCTCTCCTCCGATGATTTCATCACTCAACAATGGCTGTTTAGGTGTGCGATAGATGATGTAATGTAATGGAGCCACGGACAGTGCGGAACCAAAAGTTACCGCTATTAAGCCTATGTTATCCTATTAATGAGAACAGCAAGTCGATTTCCGCTATTACTTATGCCTCGGTTAAGCATGTATACGTATTTGGGATGTTTCAAGTCGGTAGATAGACGGACATTGTGCTCCTAGCGACGTGTGTAGTACTAAGTCGATATACAGCCCAGGTCAACAGCTTCCACAGTGCATTACGATTAGATTCTAAACACCACTCATCGAAGCCCCAATTATCTTGGTCATTTAAACGGCCAACAAGTGATTCGTTGTGGGTAATAGAGCAGCCGGTCTGTCATGTCCATAATGGGGACATTATGGCTTGCCGTCATGTTGATGAGTGAATCCGATGATGAAGAGTAAATCCGATGGCATACGTGAGAGTATTCTGACTTCTAGGCAACAGGGATGACCTCGCTCGCTATGCCTTAATCCGGCCTCAGGGCTCACGTATCGGAAGGGTTGCCGAAACGATGCTGATGGTCGATTGTACTCCACAGCTGCGTCTCGCCGTTCGGCATCCAATATGGTATCGCTAAGACTAGGCTATTCATAGAGTGATGATCAATCATTCAAATAGCCCATCTAATGCGGCGTAAATTTTACCAAATAGATTATCAGTGTCAAAAACGCGGCCGTGCTATGTACTAATTTTTGCCTCTTTGGTCAAGGCCGGCTACAGCGGGGAGTGACCCTTGGCCGCGTTATTGGGGTTCATTTTCCCTTGCATTATGAAGGTGCGAGTATTTGCAGTAATCTATACAATGGGATTCGTTATGGTATCTATGGTCTAATTACCCGCCGAAGCTAGGTCGCTCTATAATGCAATCATGTCCGTAAACCCCTCGCCCTTTCTCGGCATCTTCCCAGTCCGGCCCTCATTCGGCATCTTCATACGCCGGTGGTGGATCCGTTATCAACACATCCAGCAAAGATGAAGTATACTGCATAGGTACTGTCAGCTCAATAAATCCATGTAATGGGACGGGTTTGTATAGATCAATCTTACATAGATGCTTCCTTCGGATCCAATCGATATGCCGACCTTGATTTCAACCGAGTGCTTTATCTGCATCACGCATGACTCGAATGACGGTTTCAAGTTGAGTATGAAAAGTCGTTCCCAGGCACCTGAATCAAGTACCAGGCTCTCCGAATCGACAGGGATAGTTCCAGATGTGCTTGCCCCTGGGCATTGCTCTTCCACGCGCCGGGTGACTGATTCAACAACGGTTGTTGTGGAAGTTTTAAAGGTAATATTTGCCGTTTCGAATGAACTATTTTGCCCACAATCTCTGGCGGAGTGTGTAAGATGAACTTGATGGGATTCGCCTGTCCTCTGAAAAGAACCGGTGGCTGTGGGAGGAGTGCCTCGACGCGAATAGATGGTGTGTATGCTGGTAGTCCGTCAATTCCATCGTGGAGCCGTCCCGAGCCATCCTTTTGTCGCAGTATCAATGGCAAGCTGGCATTAGGCTGTAAAACAGGCGACCTGTTGACGGGAGCGTTGTTACAGAATTTCAAGCCTTTGACAACTCTCGTCGTCTTGGACAAAGGGCCGAATATTTGTCGATCCACGGCTCCCACGACGTAGTATTCCACTCGGATTCTTGATTCGGCTTCGCGTATGTTCATTGATGGAGGAAGATGTAATGAGTGTTTGTGCCTGAAACATGGGGCGTGAGACGGAAATCGAAAACTAAACGGGACAGCGTAGATGCCATTGACGGCATCGTCATGCCCTAATTCTTTGTTTTCCTCGAATAGCTGTTCCCCATATTAGCGTCAATTATTCACATGAGCGATTCGACAGCTTATTTCGTACCTTAAATTCCAAATTGCTTGGATTAGGGCCAGCAATCTGCGCCGGTATGGAAATCGTGAGTCGACCTAGCCGTTGTTATTAACTGAAATCGCGAGTTGGAAATATGGCTTCGTCTTACCACCAAAAGTAACCCTTGGATGAGACAGTGCTTGGCCGCTGTGGCCCAAGATGTTTAATGTACCACGAATTTCATCTTCAGGGCCAAAAGTGACCTCTTCAGCCCCACCGATATCTAATATCAACTTCATGATTCTGAGTGTTTGTGATTTTTGAGTGACTTGAATCGCAGGAACTGAGGCGGTTGGGCATCATTCGTCTTATGTAGGGATAGCGATTTAGAATTTTAACGGAATGACGTATGAGCATGAATCGTTCCCCGTACTAGTGATTTAATATTGGAAACAATGCCTGAACTTGCTGAAACTAACGAGTAGTCTATTCTCGCCGATAGTTACCAAACATGGTCTAGTCAGCCAGCGTTGGCCATAATCTCCACATAAGCCATCAAGCAACATTCCGTGAATAAAGTAGGGATGGAGAGGGTCGATGACGAACATCCTATGACGACCGGCACAACGGAAGTAGGCGAGCGTGGAAGTTCAATGGTCGTATATACGATCGTTGCAATAACATCAACGTTCCATTGCTGAGGAAGATGAGCTCCTCCGTGGAAATGCCGGAGAAGCACTTCTTACACGAATACGGGAGGGTTGCAGTGTATAATTGTTGGTTAGAAGACAGAAACAAGCGGGTCAGGGCGGCTAATGACCAAGTAAAAGCCTACTGATTCTCTTCAATTTGATGTTTTCATGAGCAAATCCCGTATTCTTACTCGCTGTCCAAACTTCACCCGGAAACGGACTTGCATCTGTGACTCTATTACCCTATTGGTCTAGATGCTTAGTTCCCTGGGCCCACTAGAACTTCCAATAGCCGTGATATAAGTTATTACGTAGCAAATGGCATCTACAAAGTTGGTGTTGGTCAGGGCTAGTCTTTGGGGTACCGTTGCTCCCATCAAATCTGATGAAATTAAGTCATCACTTAGAGAATCACGGGCCACCCCAAAGAGACAAGGTCTATTTCTTGGGAATATCTCATAACACTCATTGCTTTTATTAAAAAATAAATCTCACGAGAACTTGTTAGTCATTCTGACATCACTGACATCGGGCAATTCTCATCAACGCCAAACCCCGTACGGTAAATTTCTATGATCACGAATTATTAAGGTAGAGGTAAGTGTGCTGCCTTTTAATCTCTGGATTCAAGGATATCAGCTCTATCAAATATAATTAAATTAAAATTCTATATCTAAGAATAAATATATTAGGTAAATAGCCTTTCTATTATGCGAATATCTTATCCCACAGCAACGATGCCTTTGAGAAGAATGCTAAATCGGACCAAATAAACATTCTCAAAATTTCAAATATCTTCGAATGAGAGTTATCGATACTGTAGAATCTCGTAGTTATATTCGATCGAAGAAGATTAACATAGGTTGATCGAACCGACCCGGGTGAAGCAAATGTGCCGCCCACATACAGGAGCCAAAGCAGCAAATCGGAGTTTTCATCGCGCGTACCATCTTTTGCAACATTTTGCAATTGATCAAGAAGTTGTGAGGATAAATATGACTGCAGATTACACATTAGCACATGACTTCTATAATCCCAGAACAACATAGCCTACCGGAATAACCAGGGCGCACCAAGGATGGCAACATAGCATGATAGAGCATATATACGCTGCAGTAGAGCAGCATTTCAGTATGGGGGAAGTTGTTGTCAAATTCGCAAGCCTTGATTGTAGAGAGGCAGTATGGTTGTTTATGTAGGCCATGAGGAAAGGATCGCCCTTTTCATAGCTTGAATAATTTCGTATGCATTGCAATGCATGAAGATCTTCCAGTATTTCGACAAAATCATCACTTAACAGGTGTGATATTATCTCAAATCCAGGCGGAAGTCGGTAGAAACTAGGTGTGAATGAGTCTCGTTGCCAGCGTAGTTCCGAGAAGGTATCGTGATCAACTATTCGGTCAGAACCTGACAGAATTGACGCATTCAAGTCTTGCCTATACTCTTGTCAGGTATTGGTCTTTGTATTCCAATTGAGTGGCTGACTCACCAGAATATTGCACGCTTAATACCACCCGTGAGGTAAACACCATCGCTGCGAGAGATGTCAAGTAGCTGTCCTACTGCTGACATGTGAAGCTGGACTTGAGAAGTCATTCCTAACTGAGCCTTCAGTAAGGGGTGTTAGTACTCCTGCAAGCCAAGTCCGGCATAGATGCCTACCTCTACACCCGCCAATAGAAGAATAGCTCCGATTGTAGACTCTGAAACTGCCCCTTTGATGCAGGCAATTTTGTCTCGAATACCGCCGATAGCACAGCCCTTGTATTTTAGGCATTCAAAGTCTAAATTTCCCTCTGTTACTGCAAATAATAGAGAAAACATGACCGCATTTGAAAGTGCAGGGTCAGTCAAGCCCGTACGGAAGACGGCGTAGAAATTTTGGAATGAGAGCTCCTCGGTAGTGCTGAAGACTGGCTCGGGGGCTATCCTTGCTCTGCCTATATTTCCTAGTGTTAAAACGATTCACGTTCTTTGCAGTGGGTAATTCCTCACTGTGCCCTAATAGTATTTGTAGTCGCGAGGTATCCACGGGAAGCATGCCAAACGGATCGATCTCGCTTGTAGATAAAGACTGGTGCAATACCAGTGGTTCTATAAGACGAGATTCTTTAACCGGCGCATTGGACTCCTTCCCCAAAACTGCTGCTCGAAAATTGTGGTTTGACTTTTGTTCAAGCAGCCGTTTCGCCTTGAGGGCTCGCTTGACCGCATGTGATTTGGCCAAGCGACTTACACCCCGGCCCTGTTTGCTGCAAGGGCCTTTGACTGATATAAATTTGAAATCTCCGGCTGGCCAGGTTTAAAGATTAGTTGACGCGAGACTAATCGGATCTGCCTTGCCTACCTTCTGGTGTGAGAGGTTGGGCAGCCATATTGCGTATTGCGTAATAGCCGCTAGCTAAGAAGACCAGGTTCTGGCTTGTGGTTGTAACAGACTCAACAGTAAGACACGTCAGACTGTGCTTTACTTCTCTTGGTTTATCATCAGCCTGCTTTAATTTGCTTGCTGAATGAATCTACATGTAGGATTGCAGCTTGTAAAGGAGATAACTTGGTAAATCCGCTTATAAATCACTCTGTTAAAGTCTTCTAAACGTGGCGCTGGTCCCACTATTCTTTTCGGGATGCACCTTATTGCCCGATTTGGAAATACGTTGCTCTTGACTGGCATCCTCCATTCTGCAATTGGAACTACGTGTGAGTATTTTGCTATCATTGAGTCGTAGATTAACAATCTCAAATACCCTCCAGTGTTCTTGCTTCTCCATATATAGAAAGTATAAAGCCGTAGATGCTGCCCAGTCGAAACATTGTTGCATCCAGAAAAAGCCACCACTGAACCAGCCTCTTAACACAAATTCTCCTCAATCTCGAAAATGGATAGCAACAATCTTTTCAAGCCTCTGACCATAGGCAATATAGTGGTGAGCCATCGCATAGGGATGGCCCCGCTGACTCGCCTCCGAGCAGCGGACGATCGTGTTCCTCTGCCACTCATGGCCGAATACTACAGCCAGCGAGCTGCTATGCCAGGCACTTTAATCATCAGTGAGGGTACGCTAATATCGCATAATTCTTGTGGTGGATTTGCAAATGCACCTGGCATATACAGCGAAGAACAAATCTCAGCCTGGCGATCAGTCACCGACAAAGTTCACGACAAAGGCAGCTTAATCTTCTGCCAGATCTTTGCCTTTGGGCGTGCTGCAGACAAGGAGACAGCTAGAAAGGACGGAGTCGACATTGTTGGCCCTAGCCCTATTCCTATCGACGAAACTTCACCGGTACCACGCTCTATGACAGTCGAGGAGATTAAGCAAGCAGTCCAAGATTTTGCAACAGCTGCAAAAAACGCCATGCTTGCGGGCTTTGACGGTGTCGAAGTTCATGGTGCAAACGGCTATCTGATTGATCAATTCAGTCAGGACAATAGCAATCAGCGTCATGACGAGTACGGTGGGAGCGTTGAGAATAGATCTCGCTTCATAGACGAAGTCATGAAATCCGTCGCCGCCGCTATTGGACCAGAACGAGTCGGGCTTCGTCTTAGCCCATGGAGTTCATTTCAGGGCATGAAAATGGCAGATCCGATTCCGCAGTTTTCAGACATCATTCGCAGGGCTAGCAAGCTAGATCTGGCCTATCTTCACCTGGTAGAGTCTCGCATATCTGGCTCCGAAGACTACGAAGGTAGCGAAACACTGGAATTTGCCTATGAACTCTGGGACAAACCGCTTCTGATTGCTGGCGGCTACAAGGTGGACGATGCTCAGCAACTAGTCAATAAGTACCCTTCCAAGGATATCGTTGTCATGTACGGAAGACACTTTATTGCAAATCCTGATCTAGTGTATAAGATCAAGGAAGGGCTGCAACTTACTCACTACAAACGCGAGAGTTTCTATACAGCATGTGAGGCATCGGGCTACATTGACTATCCTTTTAGCACCCAGTTCCTGAAAAGCCAGAATGTCTCGACTTAACACTTATTTAGATGGTTTAGATGCTATGTGATGAATTATCTCTTATAGTTAGCATAGTTACAAAATGCCAAACCAGTCGGTGATGGGAATGTTGGTCATAGAAAGAACATGATTTCGCATCAGAGTGCCCTCTATTTGCTTGCGCCATCGTCTTGTAGTATATCCATGTCTCCCTATTTCGGAGTGGATTGAAGTAACCCCCAAAAGTGCTAAAGGTATCTATGAACAAATTTAATTACAATGCTAATCTTTAAAGAGCAAGGCGTAAAGAAGTGCCAAGTATCGGGTTAGCTATAATCTCTCCCGGGCGTATCCCATGCACTAAGAATCTCTTGTAAAGGCTTGATGATATTCTCGCAGTACATCTTCAAAAATTCCTTTTCATGCCAGAATCGGAGAGATCCAGCACATACTTGCAGACATTGTTCAATAACTTGGCTTTGATACGGCAGTAGACGTCTTGATGTAGCCTGCAGCCACTCAATGGCTACCATCATACGTCCTTGCGGCGACGTTGGATTCTCTTTACCGCACTTTTGACACCACGCCTCAAGTGGCCTGTGATGCCAGATTTCGAGCAACAAGATTGCCAGCTCCGTCAAGGCTGTTTTAGGATCTGGACCGATGCATGCGTCGCTCTCAATCGTTTGCACATATGGCGGCGGTGGGATCTCGCCCATCAGTTGCTCGATGAAAGGAAAACTGCCCGCAGTGATGAATGACTTCTCTTGTGGACTCAATATCTTGATCTCGTTGCTATTGAACGGTAGCCCCAACCACCACGTCTGTTGTAGTTGTAGAATCGACGATGCAACTTTGAGAGCCAACAGCGTCTGTTCCTTTGGGAACATCTTGGCGTCATCGTCTTGGTATCCAGCCTTGAGGATATCCGCCAGTGTTATCGGAGCTGTGAAATTTCGCCTATTCTCCGACGGCCCGTCAACAACAAAAAGGTCCGCATTGCTTAGTCTCAGTTTCAGAATGTGGCCCGCCGCTTGTGCTTCAGACACATGCTGGCAAATCAGGGTCACTATTCTTTCACTGTGCTGCTCCGTAACTTCTTGGACAAACACGACTTTGGACGTGGTTTTGACGTCGTCGTCTTCGTTAAGATCATCTTCGTTAACGTTGACATGAGTTTCTTGCAGATATCCATGATGGTCAAAGATGAGACTGAATTCAGTCTGCTCTCTTAGCTTTCTTTGTCTGCTTTTCTTGAGAGGGACTCTGCTATCCAGTCTCATGAAGACCTTGTGCTTTTTTTCACAGCCACAGCTGCATCCTTTACGCATGGCTTCAAACAGTGGCGTTGCTTGTCGCTGGACCCTTGAAAGCATGCTTGCCAGCTTTTGGGCATCATCAGATGGATTTCTTGCTGTGTATATTTGCTGCGTCTTCAGGCTATCAATCATCTCCCTCAGGGAAAGCCGATCTTCACTCAGCTCCTCTACAAGCTGTTTGAGGCTCCCCTTCTCAATGGTAAAGCTCAGTCGCTCTCTAAATGCAAAAGCAGAGGCTCCTACGGGATTCGTCTCGAGGATCGCTTTCAAGTCATCTTTCGCAGCCTGCGACATGAGAATCAGCAGTCTGCTATCGCCACATCTTCACGTATCTACAAACCTTTGGTGGTCTCTTTATGTGACCCAGTTTGCCCACGATTTCTTTTAAACAGGTCTCGTATCTTGTCAATATTTCATGAAAGGTCTCATACAGGTGTCCAGACCCCATGTAATCTCTGACTTCTTCTGCGCTCTTCGCATTCCGGAGAATATTGATGCATTCTTCTTCGCTTATGTCTGTTTTTTTGACTACTTCGCTGACACCGGCATTTCGCAGTAAATCGAGAATATTTAGATAAAAAAACGTTCGTTGCAGCTTAAGCCTGTATATAAGCGTGTCCAACTGTCCATGGAACTTGACAAATGTCGCCACAACGCCTCGCCCGGCTTTGTAGTGTTCAAGCGCAGATATCGCCAGCGGTATGATCCCGAGAACCAGCCCGGCAACTTCGAAGCCAGACATGATGTTACCAAGCTGCCTGCCTGGAGCTGTTTGCACGGCGCTCTTTGTTTGTCAGATATGGCTCGTGTGCAAATTCTTTGAGGCTGAAAGAGGGGTAAGATTTATAGGCATCTTTGTGCAACTTGAGGCTGTGGAGGGCTGTGTTCATTTTCAATTGGATAGTGCTCAAATTATCTCACTATCCCTGCCTTGTTTCTAGGGCCTCTCTTAGGCTGAAATACGGCCTTTTCTCTTACCTCTCTTCAACTTGCACTGATTGACGACTCGACCTTGTGGGCAACATGGACCAAATGGACTCAACAGAGCTTTTTACAAGCGGTAGAAAAATATCGAGCGACTTGCTTCAACTGGTTGTCCTCTTTCAACTCAGACAATCGCCTAAATTTCGGCATTTGGCAGCGGAAGAACAGAGATTCCAGCTGTGGGCACACAGTCTTGGGTTATATCAGCAAGGACATGCATCTCTGGATTACCGGGTTCGGGATGCTGAAATCGTCAAGTCTGGATTCGCCCGCATTCTTGAAGAACTTCAAAGCCATGTATGTTGTACCTTTGAATGACATTGAGTGATCGCTAGTGATTTCACTTCAAACTTGTATACACTTTCCAGTATATAAAATCCCAGTGGTGCATCGTCTTGGGAGGAACTTTGTCTAATCACAACTATAGATAGAGAATCTTCTCGCGATAGAACGTAACGAACGCCTCCCATACGAAGCACAGGAAATCCCAAAGGGTGCTCGTGAGACAGAAGACAACGACAGCGACAGATCAGACCCAGAGAGAGATAATTCTCCTGAAGCTAGTGAAATATCCTCTCCAAGTGATGGTGGCTCGTTTCATGAAATTGAATTCCGACTCAATGGCCTTAGCGACGCTATAAACGCGCTTTATAGCCTTGCAGACAAGATCAGAAGCTCTCTACATAGGCCACAACGCAACATACATCAGCTATACAAGCACGTGCCGGCTGAGAAAAGAGATGCGGAGGATACAGGAGAGAGAGGAAGTTGAGATTGCAGCCGTTTGTTATTTGCATCGCCAGTACCTTATCGAGAATACCGACAAGACGGTGACTGCACATGACGCTGATGAAATATTCACGAAATATTCGTCCGCCGAATATTGGCTTCTCCGGCGAACTGGTATTGCTAATGCCCGCCGGAAGCAACAGTTTATCTACTGGAAAGAGCATGTCATTAGGCTCAACCGGATGCAAGCTGAATTGCCTGAGCGCAAAATCATCCCGATTAACCCTGACACAGACGGGCCTGCCCAGAATCCGTTACAGCTCAATCCGAAGCTTGAGAACACAGAACAGGCAGCGTTGCCTGTCATACCAGTCTCGACAACAACGGCTACAATGTTGAAGCCCGGCGATCTCAGATCCGTCGTTTCACATCAGACTCGAGTATCGACAATCATTAGCCCTGGTGGTAAGAAGCTTGAGTGGCCAGATCCGCCAGAAGTAGATGTTATAGGCGGATATTTTATCTGCCCATATTGCATGACCTTGTGTCCTGAGAAGTACCTCCAAAAGAATGTATGGATGTGAGTATCACTCTGTGTATTCTTCTCGATATTGACTTTCTTCTAATGTGACTGTTATAGTGTCCACCTGATCCATGATTTGCAGCCGTACCATTGCACATATGAACAGTGCATAGACCCGAACCAGGTCTATGGAAGCCGACAAGAATGGATTAATCATGAAAACGGACATACACGTGTGTGGCATTGCCATGAGCACAGTGAAGAATTTGAGACTCAGCCAGAATATGTTCACCATTTGGAAGACTCCCATCCCGATAGCACTCCCGAGCACTTCTCACCTGCATTAGTTGCTGCAGTTGTCGGTCCCTCAATGCGGATTCGCCGAGACTGCCCCTTCTGTCCAAGCGGCTTCTCTGATGTTGCACAAATGCAATCACATCTGATTTTCCATCTGGAGCGACTTGCACAGCTTGCTCTACACAATGGACCGAAAGCTTCAGACGACGGTACAGAGTCTGGACATTCATGTCAAAGTCATCAGGGCCAGTTGCGGGGTCGAAAAGACTCGATATTTCGAGATTTTGATGCAGAATACGAATCATTATTTGCAGAACTTATAGCAAGCAATGAGACGGCGACAGTGAATACCCCATCTCATATTAACTTAAATGAAACAACTCTTGGTGCTGTTTCTGGGGCAATATCCGCACCCAATGTCAATGAATGGTTGCAAGATTTAGTTACTGAAGAATCGCCAGAGGAGACAAACACAACACACGAGGACATTTCACTCAGTCGCTCGCCGCCAAAGAGTAATCTCAAACGCTTCCCTCTCCAGGAGGAATACACCATAGGATGGATCTGCTCGAATGCAAAAGCATCATCCCTCGCAGTTGCTATGTTGGATGAACGATATGCCTATCCGACAGCCCCATTGAATCCCTCTTATATATATACAAAGGGATCTATTGGCCATCATAATATCGTTATTTCATGTCCGCGTATCGAAGATTCTATCGAGAACCCGACGGAGAGACTGAATCCAAATGACTTGCGCAAGTCCTTTCCTTCTATTCAATACTGTTTCATTATTGGAGTTGGTAGTGGAATATCGCCAATTATCCAGCTAGGCGACGTTGTCATCAGCAAACCCTCGCAGCACTGGCAGCGAGTGAACTCGACTCAATATACAAAATACCCACCTGAATCTTGGGAACACTTTCCTGCTTCTTTACTCTCTGCTTTAAATAAGATAGAATCAGCGGGGAAAGATTTCTATTCAGGCATAATACCAAGACACATCGAGGAAGCGAAGGAGAAGGCACCTCATATTCGTTCTTTGCGCCTCAATCCAAATCGAATGCAGGATTTATTATTCAAAGCAAGTTACAAACATGTGGATAGACCTGAAACTACCAACAGTTCCGCTTCAACAGGCGACGGGCTTGGAGAAGCGCCTACAGCATGTGATCATTGTGATGTGTCACAAACTATTGTCAGGCCGCCACGAGATACTCAAGTCCACTTCGGAAAGACCATTTCTGAAACTTGGGTCATTGAGAAAACTAGCATCCGGAATGAACTCGGTATCAATTATCAAGCTGATATGCTTTGTATAGAGCAAAATTCAGCGTACTTTAGGACAACTGTACCGTATCTTGTGATTAGCGGCATCTGCGACTATGCAGATTCACACAGAAACGAGAGTTGGAAGGATTATGCGACAGCTGTTGCAGTAGCCTGTGCAAGGGGTATTGTAGAATACCTTCCATCTCAAATTATTGAATCTGGTCAGTCATCATTGAGCGTCGTATCATTCCATCAGCTAATAATATTCTAGATGCTACTCCCCGACGATCTTCCCAGGTAGATCATCTTCGCTGGCTCTCAGCAATCGATTACGACTCTCAACTGGATCATAACCTGAGGCAATACGCCCCGGGAACCTGTCAGTGGTTCCTTAAATCGGAGCAATATCGAGAATGGTATAACCAAGATGGTAAAGCGCTGTTGCTACATGGACCCCCTGGATGTGGAAAATCGATGATGGCGTCAGCAGTACTTGACCACCTCTCCAACAAACTTCCTCCAGAGAAACCAACCGTATTCTGTTATGCATTTTGTAACTTTTATCGTGGAAATGAGGAGACGGCTGAGAGTCTAATGTGCAATCTACTCAAGCAACTTTGCCAAATCCAATCGCGTCTACCCCAAGATGTGGAAGATCTATTCGCCCGGCATAGGAGTCAACGGACTCAGCCATCGCTTGATGAGGCATCAAGTGCACTGAGATTTTTAATCTCTGCATATCAAAAGACAATAATTGTTGTTGACGGGTTGGACGAGTGTGAACCTTCAAGTGCGTCACCATTGGTATCGAAAATCATGGCTTTACTGGTCAATACGAAAGCAAATTTTCTCGCAACTTCGAGATCCCTTCCTGATATTCTGAGAAAATTCCGAGAGCATAATTCAATCATCATAGAGATGCCTTCAAGTTCAGCGGCTGAAGATATTGGTCAATACATCAAGAGCAACTTCAAACGCCTCCCAGAGTTTGTGGACCACAATCCCGCCGTGTTAGAACAAGTAACCAATGCTATTATAAAGTATTCTGGTGGATTGTAAGGATATTTCTCTTCAATCGGTATAAGCATTTGTCAATTACTAACTGAAGTAGGTTTCGTAATGCCCGGTTTCTTCTTCAATCGATAATGGACTTGGAGACTCCTGAGAGCACGATGGCCACCCTAAGGATACAGTCAATCCGCCACGATGTTCTTGATCCTTTGATAACGAGAATAAAAGCCCAGGATGCGTACAGGAAAGACCTTGCTATGAATGTTTTTTTATGGATGGCTTTTGCATTTCGCCCGTTGAGCACCAAGCAACTGCAACATGCGCTTGCAGTGGAAATTGGAGAGTCGAGCCTCGATGAAGCAAATATCCCAGATGTCGACTATATAACCTCAGTCTGTGCTGGCCTAGTTGTTATAGATGCAGAAACAGATACTTTCCGTTTCTGTCACGAGTCAGTGGTTGGCTGGTTTAAGACACGGGGCAACGAGCTATTTCCTGAAGCTTGGCTCTACATTACCAGAGCCTGTCTAACATATCTCTCGTTTACAGAGTTCGAAAGTGGGATGGCCCTGAGCGAGGATGATCTCAACAGGCGCCTCCAACAATATCCCCTTTACGCCTATGCAGCTCTTTATTGGGGCTTTTGCGCTCAAGAGGTACCGGAATGTCCTGATATACTACTCTTCCTTGGGAAACAGACGAATGCTGCTGCAGCAGCCCAGGTATTATTCTCGAATGGACCTGAGAATCGAATAATATATGTGACATTACCTGGAGTGTCAGTTGCGATGCATTTAGCGGCATTCTTTGGTTTGGAAGAAACGATGAAAGTTCTGCTGAATGTCTTCGACGTGGACCTCAAGGCCTGTTATGGTTGGACACCGCTTGTGGTCGCGGCCATAGCGAAACAAACTTCAATGGTAGAGCTGCTACTTGCCGAAGGGGCTGATATAGAAGCTAAAGATGTCGGTGGACGTACGGCATTATTTTTCGCAGTTTCCAGAGCGGCAGAAGATATGGTAGACCTGCTAACCACGCGTGGCGCCAAGGTCAACCTTCATGATGAGGATGGCAGTACACCACTATTAACTGCTATTGACAGAGGGGATAAAGCCGTGGTACAACTGCTATTAGATCGTGGAGCGGATATTGAGCTGAAGAGCACGCATGGCGAGGCTCCTACTGCATACGCGGCCAAGAAAGAAGATGAAGCTATTATCAGTCTATTATTGGCGGCGAAGCAGAAATCTTCCATGGGAAAGAGTTCGTAACATGGACGGGCCAACGTTGATCTGGTTTAACCTCTTGTTGCGACTACAAGAGCTCGGCGGTGGCATCTTCACTACGATTAACTTTTCCTTTAGGAGCTTGTCTAGTTTAGTTCAGATTTCAGCAATACCTCATCGAGCTAGGTAAATCTCCAAAGAAGTCCTGTATTGGGAAGGATTGTTCATTCAAATGCTTAGATTGTATACCATAAACTTGCAAAAGCTTCCCCATTACACTAGTAATTAAAGAGGATGAGCATAAACGCCAGGATCCATTCTACAGTCTCCAGATCCAAAATGTCTCGTGGTTCTTTAAACACTCAGTGACTCTGGGCAACCCGTACGCGGTATTGGAAATGCCGGTATAACAAACCTTGGGCGTGGATGTATGGAGCAAGGGCGCTGTAACCCCAATGTTCTCAGCAGCCCCAGAGGCCATCTTGGATCTTATGACTGCAGCCTCGATCCATGGCTCTGAATGTCTTTTTACGGGTATGTTAGGATATTTCATCGCTTTGAAATGACCTCTAACCACACTATTGTATTCGTCTATCGAAGATTTCTGTCATGACCAGGTCATTCGATGCTTTGTTTCATACATTTAAGACAGAACTGTTTTGCATGATCGCAACGAATCATTCATCGAACACAGCTTTTGCAGTCTGTTACACCGCGTCTGACGGCCAATACTATTGTAATTATGCTGCCGGTCAACATTATTCCACCATCTGTGCGAACGGTTGATTCATCGTATAATGCCTCGTTGTGATTTCCTCTGCTTGGGAGTCATCGGAAGCGAGGAATGCAAGGTTAAGCCATGGTCGTGGTATTGGACTGGGACAAGTGAATTGTCATTAATGCCGTGTGTGTTTCGTCCAGTAACAGTGAGATTAGTGAAGTCATATTGTGGCAAGGGGGAATGCTGGGCTTGGAAATTGGCGATAGGCCGATGGAAAGGTCGGGCTACTATTAGTCTTCGTAAATGAGAAGATCATCGAGAAAAACTTGCGCAGGCTCACGATAAATCGGCGGACTGGATGGCGCCAGGGCCTCAAGAAGCCCTGCCTACACACTAGGAAGTCAATCACTACAGAGGAAATATCACTACAGTACATATCTAAAAAGAAGAGATGGATATTGAAATATTACTTGAAATGGCACTCACGAAGATGGAAATGAAGATTCGAGCATGAAAAGTTGACAGTCTTTCGAGATACACTCGAGTAACACATTGCTACCGTATACAATACAAGAGATCCATATTCTCCAAGTTCTAACTAATAGAGCAACAAGCCATGCTTCATCTAGGTATACAAATGCAGCCCTTACAGGCCCATTGAAAGCATGAATTCTTCGATCCCAGCAAATCCCTCCCAAAAGATATCACAAACTCCCTGACTCCTCTCTTGTCCCGGCTATGCACAAAAATGTCTGGACCATGAAATATGAACCTTTGGCACATGATCATTATTCTCGATCATTCACCACTGTGCCGGTGGCATATGCACCGCTAACTGCCAATCATCTAAATACACCACATTTGAACCCGCACGCCAGTAAGCTTATCGACAAGATCAAAGTCAAGACCTTGTGGCTTGAAGGCCACGATGATCATGTCAAAGTTCTGCTCCAAATATTCGGCAGACCAGTTCTTCTCATCCAACCGAGGAATCTGAGGCACTGCCTCTTGTCCCACGAGAGGATCGGCGAAGGAGACGGCGACTTTCTCCGACAGAACCAAGCTTTTGGCGAGCTCAAGGCCAGGTGAGTTGACCAGATGAGATTGGCCTCGCTTGAAGCCCATGCCAACAACAAGAACATGGGGCAGGACGCCCTTGATGGGTCCCTCAGACAGAAGCTTGGTGGCCTCGTGTCCGATTTCTGCCGGGCGAGCATTCATCTTTTCTGTCGCAGCCTTGAGCAGCGGAAACTCGCTGGTCGACAGCAGATAGTATGGGTTGACGGGAATGCAGTGGCCTCCGACACCAAGCCCAGGGGAGTAAGACATGTAGCCAAACGGCTTTGTGGCGGCGGCACGATAGACCTCGTAAGGGTCGATGCCAAAGGGGGTACAGGCATTGGCCATCTCATTGGCAAAGGCAATGCACATCATCCTCTGGCAGTTCTCATACAATTTGGTCATCTCCGCCACTTCGGGTTGAGAGACGGTGACAACTTTGTCGTAAACTGCAGAGTACAGTTGCGAGATGGAAGCCAGTGAGCCGGGGACGACATCGTCCAGGCCAGAAATCACCTTGGGGATCTCATAAGCCGCGGGCTCAACGCGGCCAGGATCAACACGTTCAGGTGACATGCCAGCAAATAAACCCTTTCGCTTGGCGACAGGTCCGAGAAGCTTTCTCGTCATGCCGACGGCGACGGAGCTTTCAAAGACGACAGTGGAACCAGCACTGGCGTACTTTTCGACAGTGTCCAAAGCACTTCTCAGATAAGAAGTGTCCACTGTATTGTCCGGGCGCAAAAGCGTCGGAACTGAGATGAGGAAGTGGGTGGCTTCCGCGAGTTTTGATGAGGACGACGTGAGTTGTACTCTGTCGTTTTGTGCGTACTTGAGAGAGAGGGCTTTGACGCGGGCTTCTGATACGTCGAAGCCGATAACTTTGAAGCGACGGGCAAAGACATCGACGAGATGTTCGCCCACATATCCAACGCCGATGACGGCGACACAAGGCTCTCTAATGGAGTCTTTCAACTCGACATCACCATCAGTGGCGACGTCTGTTTCCGTATCGGATATGACATTTCCATTGGCGATGGTTTCTGGCTCTGGGTCCGAAAGAGTCTCTCCAGGGGGTGTCAGATCGTAATAGCTGATGTCTTTGTAGTCTTCATCTGACTCCCTCCGACGACGGCTCCAGTCAGCCGATGTAGAGGTCGACGACGCTTGTGATGAATCCATCACAAAGAACAAAGGAGAGAGGAGAGAGGAGAGAGGAGAGAGGAGAGAGGAGAGAGGAGAGAGGAGCGAGAAGAAGAGGGAGACGAGGGAGAAGAGGGAGAAGAGGGAGAAGAGGGAGAAGAGGGAGAAGAGGGAGAAGAGGGAGAAGAGGGAGAAGAGGGAGAAGAGGGAGAAGAGGGAGAAGAAAGAACAAATACACAATGTTTGAGCGAGTGACTGAGACGGGCAAGTGATGCGAATATTAAGACGCGTTGGGATACCGTAAAACTTGCTGATGCTTGGGAAAATGTTTTGGGGAGAAATGAAGACCTGGCAGGAAAAGACCGGGCAAAAGATTTTATACCCAGCCGCAATCAGTGAGAGAACCCAGTTCGTTGCCCAGAGGCGGCCGTAAGATTCCGGGAAAAGCAAGAAGCAAGCACACATAGGAGAGCGCTAAGCTTTGGCTTTGCAGCCCTCTTGCAAATACTTGACCGGTTTTCATTAAGGAGGAAACTATGAAGACGGTACATCTACCTAACATCAAAGTATCGTCCAAGTTTAACGTACAAGCCGGGTAGACTAAGAAACTTTGTTTGGGCAATAAGGTAGTAAACTTTGCGGGCAATATGGAAAAAGCAACGACATATTTTCTTATATGATGGGGACCACCAAGGAAACTTCCGCCGTTATGAATGTAATAACAAACAAAAACAGGATTTTCAGCTCCTTCTTCATTATACCTGCCCTCTAGGAGTGATTGAAGCATCCGAAACATCTCCGCCAAGTCTCTGTTCCTCAATATATCCCCCTGATATTAACTCTGTTGGGCACTTTGGCTTTTTGGGCGTAGACTTGCGGCAGCCACGGTGGCACTGCAAATCTCCAATACGATACGGGAAAATCGTACAATCTCGCCGTCACAGCCTCTGTACGCTGTGGTGTACTGAAGCCTCATGTTCAACGAGTGTCCAGGTATACACGCAACTAAGCTGAACCAAGCACGCCAAACTTGCGCCATATCGCCGATTAGTGCTCAAGGGGGCGCCAAATCAAGCCGAATACACACGGCATCCAATAAAAGTTGATTGATATACGCCCTCTTTGAGGTTATACCGAAGCGGAAAAAGCAGGAAAAACTAAAATTGTAAGAACCCGAACATCTGAGGAGGTATGGCCGAGATGTGGCAGCAAGCGACTAGCAGGCAATGTTCGCCTGAAGCACCCAGAGCCAGGCACAACATATCTATGAGATAATCAGTCTTACCGTTCAAATTCCCTTTAATCTCAAGTGACACGTCAATGTTGCTGCTATTGATGTTGTGTCAGGGGACTCCCTACCACTGCGTTCAAATCCCAAAACTTGGCAAGCCAGGGCTCAAAAGATGCTTTTTATTACGGCCGAATATTGTGCCAAAGCTTAGATTACATTTTCAAAAGCAAAAAGACTATCATCATTTACGAGAGCGGAAGGTATATCTAATAATCGACATACAGACGCTCACCTCATCATCCAGTAATGATAGCTGATACCGACGATATCTCGGCGTGATGATCAGTAAAGGGCATCATAGGCTAAACTCTCGTCTAATTTTAGTCAGGAACAAAACTTTTTATACGAAATGGCGTAATCAAGTATGGCACAATACGAAGGATCGCCGAATCATACGTCTCTGTTGCCTCATTCGCTTTGTCAAAAGTTTCCCTCTGCTTCATATGACCGACGCACCACAGCACCCGTGGCATCATCCGCCATTCCTACACGACATTAAGCGTATATTTAGACTAATTAGCCAGACACTTGGCAGCGAGCGGACTTGGCCAGATGGCTTGAAATCATGAGGGGAAGAGGGTGTGATGCTGCAGCTTCCTGCTGCGGTGCGCCTTCACTAGTCGTCGAGGCAACCAGGGCGAGGCCTATTATCCCCTCTCACAAGAGAAGCGCGGGGCTTTATTGCGTAATGAGGTTTTTTTAAGTTTGCCAGCCACTTCTTCTTTTGTTTGGTATTCGGTTTATTTCTTGACTGCTCTCGACTAGTATGGAATCAATAGCTCCTGGGCCAACGACTGGTAGGTCCCAGGGGTTAGCGTCCATGGGATCGCGATGGTCTTGAGAAGCTGTTTATAGATATATGTACCTACCGATTCTTTCTCACGGTTAGATAGTTTGATGGTAGTAATATTATACGAGGGTGCAGCTTGCCCTTTTTGACTGCTTCCTGTTCGATTACTTAGTCTATCATCGTCATCTGTTGACGTTTGCCTCCTGAAACCACACCAAGTCATCATATTATGACCACAAGCATCATGAAGCACTTCAAGGTTGCCATCGGGGCAATCGCCCTCATGATGACCCAAGCAGCTGCTGTTCCTCAGGTTACTGGGAATTCCATCTGCGGCCCTGGTCTCGGAGGCTGTGTTGATGGATGTTGCTCTGAGTTTGGTCACTGTGGTACTACCAGGCAATACTGCTCAGGATCGCAATGCCAGCTCAATTACAGCGACTCCTGCGACACACAGTAAGTCAACGAACATGGAGGAATAGGATCCGTGTCAGAGATGTCCGAGCTAACGATGCCGTCCTTTGCAGGGTCGGCCCTCCTGGAAGAAGCACTGAAGACATCTATCGGCCTTTCACTGGCGACGTCCCATACGGTGAGCTCCAACATGCAAATCTCCCATTACATCTTTCATCTCAACAAATGATGCCAGGAGCTGTGCTAATCGTATTACAGCGGAAACTATTATTGAATGTGACTCTCCGGGTCTTGTTGCCTTGACATTCGATGACGGACCTTTTGAATACACATCTCAGCTTCTTGACCTCCTCGACGAATACAAAGTCAAGGCCACATTCTTCATCGCCGGACGAAACAGAGGCAAGGGTCGCATTGATGACGAGGCCACAGGGTATCCAAAGGTTCTGCGGCGCATGCGAATTGCCGGGCATCAGCTGGCCAGCCACACCTGGACTCATCGCAACCTTAACGGCGTCAGCGAAGATGTCCAAAGGACAGAAATGATCTACAACGAGATGGCCTTTCGCAACATCTTTGGCTTCGTCCCGACATACATGCGTCCGCCATTCCTGGAGTGCGGCACGAGCTCCGGGTGCCTCGATACGATGGAAGAACTTGGCTACCACGTCATCAGCACCAACCTGGACACCAAAGACTATGAGAACGACGACCATGTGCTGATTCAAAAGTCCAAGGATAAGTTCTCTACCATGCAATCATCCGATGAGTCGTCTCATAGTTACATCGTTCTTGCTCACGACGTGCATTATCAGACCGTTGTGACGCTGGCCAAGTACATGATTGAAACCTCGAGGGAGCGAGGGTACAAGCTGGTGACGGTTGGCGAGTGCCTTGGCGATCCTCCTGAGAACTGGTATCGTTCAGCTCCTACTAGGCGTGATTTGGGCGCAGATCAGGAGGTGCCGCCTGTAAACAATACAAATCCAGAGCTGCCGCCGGAGAACAACAGCACAAATCCATGGACACCTCCCGGAAACAACACAAACCCATGGACGCCACCTGGAAACAACACAAATCCATGGACGCCGCCGATAAACAATACCGACCCCATCGAGACGCCAAAGCCCAATGTCTCAACGAACCAGAGATGTGGCGGCGAAGGGGGCGGCACCACTTGCAAGGGTTCTCTCTTTGGTGACTGCTGTTCGTTCTTTGGTTACTGGTAAGGAAGCCATATACTAACCCCCCCTCACCTCTTGAAGATGGGGTGAGATGACACAATGCGTGGTGCTCGTGCTACTCTGGCTGGCTCACCCCTCAGCCCCCCGCTCCCTCCCATTTACCCGCGCTTCTATGAGAAACAATGAGTGGCTAACATAATTTACTCCATAGTGGGAGAAGCAAAGAGTATTGTGGCACAAGCTGTGACCCCAACTTTGGAGACTGCGACCAACTAGAGGCACCCATTCACAATACAACAAACGGCCTTTGCGGAAGTGGCCATGAAGCTACGTGTCTTCACTATGGCGCCAAGCTGTGCTGTTCCCAGTACGGCTTTTGGTGAGTTTCTTTCATCGTCGACTGTGATGATTGTTTCCACTGACGTAAATAATGATGCAGCGGCAATAGTACCAAAGATCATTGTGGTGATGGATGTCAAATGGGCTATGGTCTTTGCTTCAAAGCAGGCAGTTACACTGAGATGTGAATTATGTCTAGAGGATTAGTCTTTTGATTACTGTAATAGGTATTGAATAGACAGCAGCTTTATTGAAAGCAACTAAAAAAAGGCAGCGTAGCCGTGACATGAGCTGCAAGTTGTGCCCTGATTTCACCCACGGGTCTAGTTCGCTGTCTTGTGTAATACTTTGAGTACTCTTTAAGCCTGACGTGATTTATATTCAGGGGGATTTTAACCCTGCCAAGTTGCATTTACTAGTATTTGTCATGGTGCCAACTAATCTGGCTAACGGAACGCGATGCTATGGACTCTCGTATTACTTTCGAGTCCATACAGTGGTGGTAGGGATCAGCCAGCGTGAATACTCGGACATGACGAGCACGGCAGTAAACGGACTCGGATACTATTCTTGGGTATAAACACGACAGCTATACGGATCTCCGAACGCCTGCCTAGGAGCCTGATTCCTCGGCGCCGTCTCGGCATCGCTCAACTAGCCAAGCAGCGGGACACGCCTATCGTTGCACAGCATTCTCCATACCTTGGCCCGGAGTCTGCAGTAGAAACTCTCACCTCTCAGTGGCTGGCTATTTCGGACATGATAACACCGGATAGAAAGGTACTTGCAGGATTCGTGTTCCCCTGCAGCAACCTTTTCTGCCGCCTTCCAATAATTTAGTCTTTTATACGAAATGTCGTGATTCTGTTGGCCCGTAACAAGAGCGGAGCATGATGCGGCCCAGAAGCTACCGGCAGCATTGGCCTCCGTCGGAAGGATATCTGCGTATCTATCTCGGCAAGATGTCGATCGTCTGAAGTTGGAAAAAAAAGTATAAGCAGCTTCGTATTCGCGCCGCCGGACCAAGATGGAAAACTTGCCGTTTGGCTGCGCTAGGGGGGGATTAGCTCAAAGACTACTGCAGGTCCATCGGGACTTTGCTCTCCCTCTCCGGCTCTTGTAGCTGTCGCTATCGGATGTCTGTCTGTTGACACGGACGAAAACCAAAGCCAAGAGACTCGTGTCGGGATCTTCAGCCCAGTCAGGTGAGAGCCAGCACTCTGGGTAACGCCGGGGCCTTGTGCTACTGGACCAACGGACTCGCCCGTGCAGGGGAAGCCATTCCGGTTCGTTGCCGCCAAGGCGAACCTTGGGGACGGTATGGCCCGCAAGTGCTAGTACGAAGTAAGCATATCCTGGTGGCTTGAGGTTGAGACACACAGTCTAACCTTGAATTGTGCCGTGAGGTGGTGGGGAGGAAGGGAAGAATATCTCCGCCGCAAAGGCCCGATCTAGGAGCTTAACTTGACTTGGAGGTGCCACGCCGAGTTTACTCCTCTTTACTCCTCGACGCCATCGAGATTGGTGAGTGACGCTTTTGGCAAGCTTTGGCTGCCCTTGAGTGGCACACTTTTTTGGTGCCTTGTCTTGTGGACTTATACGCGGGCACGTACATATCTTCGAGGGACGAGGGGAGCATGGAACGTCGTGAGAAGACTCGCTCCCTTGCCAAGCAATATATATAAATCTGCAAGTGCGCGATAGGACACGAAGCAATCGACTTTTTGCTAGATCCCACGTGTTACAATGACTGACACGTCCCCCAAGCTGAGACGCCTACTGCAGCTTCTTTCTACTGCGGCGTGGCTGGGAGCTTTTCCCTCTCCCCCCTTACAGGCCCGACCAGAGAAGCGTAAACAGAGTGGCGTTTGGGCAAAAAGTTTTTAATCCAGGCACATACAAGTGTAACGGTATCATTGAGCTCGTGTCTGCTAGCTTGATGCCCCAAGTAGAGACAGATCTACATGCAAGTATGACACATAAGGGCAGCCCCCATCGGCACCTCCAGACGGCAAAAGCGTCAGATACACACCGAGGCACGGCTCATGTACTACCATGTGCCCTTTTTTCCAAGCATAAAACTTAATCTGTCTGGTCTTGGCGCCAAAAGCCAATTCCACTAGCCCCAAGCCTTGATATTTTTCTTCTTCTCCTGCGGTCCACGATGCCTTCGTATTCACGGCTGCTGCAGGAGATGCGTCTTCGATCTGACCATTCAGCAATCTCACATGGGTCTGTCAGGATTTTCTCAGCTCCTGTGGCGTGGCGTATTACCGCGCTGCTGAGATTTCAGGCGAGCTTGACACCTGTATACGAGATGGGTGTTGTGCGAGGCTCGAGTCTTTTGTGATGGCATTGAGCCCGGGGAAGACAGGCAGCTTTGCCCTTTCCTTGCCAAAGCTAAACACAAGTCACTGCTCGAATATTGAAAGCTTGGCAAGATTTGCGGCTTCAGATTGCATGATTAATATTTCAAGTTGCTCACACATTAGAATACGGTTCAATATTCTCCATAGAGACAAACCCTACAGAAAGGCCGGGCTAAGTGATGCCTTGAACCTCTTTTTTCTCTGCAAAGCTTGGTGCAGCCTGCTTTGACGCTCGTTCAACATTTTCCAATGTTTATTCCTCAATTAAGCTTTTCTTCATCACCGAGTATCCCCTCTTTACCAACCCGATAGGCTCCTGATGCTCTCAGAACCCAGTGGAAGGCTCTAGCCCTAGCTTCGTCGTCGAAACTGTGCGTAAAGCCCCGACTAAGTTTGCCTCGACCTTTATTCTACAGACTTTTACTGGCGTTTTACTGACTTTTCTTTTCGTTTATAAAGCCAGCTGGTCCAGATTTTCCATCCCCTCTCTTCCACTTCTTGTTTCGGCACGGCACTCTCTTCGTCTTCCCACACGACCGCAAGTCCCAACAAGACATTCCCAGCTCCTCGCGGTTCGCTGCTGAATATCCAAAGACAAGACGAAGACGAAGAGAAGACAAGATGTCTGACACGTCCGACCCGATCCCGTCACTCATCATGAACTCCGAGTCTCCTTCCACGGAGACTGTGGACACCGGGGACGTCTCCCCTCAGCGGCCTACGCGAGGGGACATGCCCAGCAAGCCGCCGGTGTCCTTGTTCAACGTCTCGAACCGAGCCACTGTCGCTACATCGGTGGCAGAGAGCTCGCGAGATTCTGTAAGCAGCCTTGGAAAAGAAGACATGGCTCGTCCTCTTTCCGCTACGTGATTCCCATGCTAACACAAACCTCCAGTCCGTCTCCCGCAATGCCATCGTCGGCACTGCACTTCCCCCGAATGAACGTGACGCGACTCACGAGTCATTCGACTCCTTCAACACGGATATCTCCTTTGCATCTTCTCTCTCCCAAGAAGAGGCAAAGCTGCGATGGGACTCGGAGGAAGAGCTGAAGAAGGTTTCTAGAAATCTGCTCCGGGTCCAAAAATGGTGTCTCATTCTGGGTCTGCTTGTCGTCAACAGCGCGCTGATCTATTCCGCCGTGACAGTACACCAGCTGTACTACCTCTTCATCATTCTGCTCAGCTCAAACACCATTTTGCAATGCATGATGATGATTTGCATCGTCATCAATGCCATCCTTAGGCGCTGTCTGCCTTGCTGGTTTGCCAGAAAAGAGCGTAACCCCCCTGATCCCGAGAGGCTGGTCCTCCTGCTGCCCTGCTACAATGAAACCCGCGATGAGCTGACCCGGTCCCTTGACTCTCTCGTGGAGCAAAAGGAGATTGGCCGTCACCCCAAGATCATCTTCATCATCGTTGACGGTAACGCTCGTGGCCCAGGCATGGAGAAGACCACCCAGGAATACCTGCTCCAGGACATTCTGGGTCCAGGTCAGTTCCGCCGCTTCGAAAATGGTTACCGTGCGCGAGATGGTCTCTTCATGCCGGTCAATATCCAAAATGGCTACTACAAGGGCATGCCATACATCTTTGTCGGCAAGAGCTACAACCAGGGGAAACGTGACAGCTTGTGCTTCGCCCGCTCGTTCTTGTATCACTTCAAGAAGCGCTCCGAAAACATGGTGACCATGTTCAACAAGCGGCTGTACGATTGCATTGGCACTGTCTTCGTCCAGCATGGCCTCGACACGGTTGACTACCTCGTTGGCATGGACGCCGACACCGTCTTTGATGAGTTCTGCATCATTGAGATGCTTCGTGAGATCCGTTCAAATGACAAGCTGGTTGGTGTCTGCGGCCACGTCTGCGTCGACTTTGACGGCAAGCCATTCAACCCATGGGCTCTCTATCAGTCGGTTGAGTACTCGCAGACCCAAGGCCTGCGACGCATGTTCCAGTCTCGCATCACGGGCAAGGTCAACTGCCTGCCCGGGTGCTGCCAACTGATCCGTGTCGATGAGTCGACGTTTGGCGACGAGGTTCTTCGTGAGCGCTTCGGATACTGCCCCAAGCCCAACGACACCATGACGTCGCACATCCTGGGCAACTATTCCGAGGATAGTATCCATGCCTCCATCATCTTCAGCCTGTTCCCCCAGAAGCAGACCGCCCAGGCCCTTCGTGCCAAGGCATACACCATTGTGCCGACCAACTACAAGGTGTTTTTGTCACAGCGCAAGCGCTGGGCCCTCGGTAGCATCTCAAACGAGTTTGTCATGCTGTTCAGGCCGGGCATCATCATTGCGGAGAGGATACAGAGCTTCATAGCCGTAGTGACATGGGCCATTACGCCGTTCATCATGGCCGCCGTGGCAGAGCTCATCAGGCTGCTCATCACGGATGGCCACAGGCTATTCCATAACCCCGTCTTTCTCGGTCTTCTCTCCATCTTGGCCTCTCGCTACGTAAGTATCATGACTTTTTCTCCGGTCTGCATGCGACTAACATTTTCTCTCCTCGTCGTAGGTCTACTCGTTCTGCGTTGGCTTCTGGCTTCCCAGAAACTGGACGGAACGTGGCCAGTACTTTGCAGGTTACTTTTTACATCTGGTGACCTCGCCTTTTGCAAACATCATCATCATGTTTTACTCTCTCTTTAACTCGGATGATTTCAAGTGGGGAAAGACGAGAGAAGTGATTACAAGCGATGAGGAAGCCGCTGAAAAGGCAGCGGGTGGGAATAGAGACGCTCATTAAGTTGACGGAGAATGGGTTGTACAATGCATCGGCATGACAGCATGAGCTGGCGCCGACTGGTAAGTACATCATGCCCTCCTCTTTTCATGCTATATCGACACAGGAAGCTGACCTCTGTGATGGAAGAGTCTCCAGGGTTTCCCGGGGCTTCAGTCACTTTTGCCTCCCAGTGGATTTGGTCCGTCCCCGGATAGATCTGCTAGCAGGAGGAGGTACCGGTATAGTCTGCCGTTCATATTTGCTTTTGGTTTGGCGTGCGGTTCTTCTTGTGTCTTGCCTGAGACGGCTGTCCGTACTCGTCATCATTCATTTACATACTCCAAAAAAAGCCTCTGTGGCATTTGGGTAGCATTCATATCAGGTTAGTTGCGTAAATACGCATATTGTTTCCAGTGTCGATAGATATAGGCAGCAACGAGACTCTAGATTGGTGTACGATCGTGTCTGTTGTGTACTGCCAGTACTTATAATAGAACAATATGATACATTCTCATAAAAAGCCAAATTATCCAGCATCATACGGTGAATCGTAACCTGTTGAGCGCCAAGGCCGTTCCGCTCATCACATCTCGAAATGTACATGCAGCCATCCGCATCTTCCCTGTCGACTGCCAACATGGCAGCGCGGCGTGACGCCAACAGGAGCGGTGTAGATGCTGCATCCTGTAAATCTACATCACGACCAGATACGCAGTTGGACGGCAGCGAAGCGAGGAGAAAGCCAAGGCCGCGGGACAGGGTTCGGGATGCAATCAGTCACTGGCTGTTGTGATGTTGGCATCCACATGGGACCAGCTGAGAACCTGGTTTCGTGCATGTCTCGGTAGTAACATGTTACATTCGACACGTTTGATGATGATTACCAGTAAAAGTAAGCACACGCAACATGAATGCGGATCCCCATACCATGCAACTCCTCGGTTCATTTCTGAAGCTTGGAACAGACGGGTATTCGCCTCGCTTTGGTGGAGACGACACGACAGCAAATCAACTCTTCTAGCCGTGTTCGACTCTGGGTGCATCCCTTTTACGAGCCTTTTATTGTCTTGAGAGCGCATCATCTTTGTCTATACAAGTCATACTCGCGCAACAAAGACACAGCCAGGAACCAGCAACCCCTTGAACATCGCCTTCACGCAACATCATGAACCATGTCTCAACAAATACCGTCTCCCACCTCCTACGATCAACCTCAGATCCCTTTCAAACCCCCATCCATCAAAACCAGGCAGACGGCATCAACCACATGCCCACCCAAACCCCCTGCTAGCCTTGCCCCTCCAGCCAACAACAATCCTTGCCCAGACACCCTCAACGGAACCCCTACCAGTAGCCATCCATAGCACATGCATACGGCAAACGCCTGGTGCCACCCACACTCACGCAAATCTGCCATCAAGAAAAAAAAGATCAGTGAGCAAGACCCCCCCCCCCCCCCAAAAATTCCCACTGCAGAAGTGCAACGCGTCGCATCGCGAGAGAGAGAGAGAGAGAGAGAGAGAGACAGAGAGAGACAGAAATAGGCACACGCCAGCCGGACATGGTGGGTGCGCGCTAGCTAGACCTCATGGACGCATCATATGACTTCTTACATCTCACACTTGTTAGTGTAGAGATGGGTGGAATCCCTTTTCAAATAAACGGCAATATCTTGTTTCTTCGTTTTTTCCCCTTTGTTCAAGTGCACAAGGTGTGGTGCGAGGAGCCATGACGAGCTACAGGACGATACTTGCACGCAACACGCGTGAGAGCTCGCAGATGCCGTCCAAAGAAGGGGGGCGTGTGCGTGGGAGCATTCAATAAGTCACCTGTAATTAATCTAATCTACTAAAGGAATGAGATCAAAGGGGCCGTATTGAACAAAGGATTCATAAAAAGCGAGCACCGTCCTCATCATTCTCTCTGCCGTCGTTCTTTGACTCTCTCTCTTTGTTCAACTTACACGTCAAGTGGTGTGTTGTCTCACTCTTCACTCTTTCATTCCATACCTCCCAAAACCACACCAAGACATTCCTCAACCAAGCATTCACTGTTTCAATAAAAATGCTTTTCCCCCCAGCGCCAGCTCCCACCGAGGCCCCCTCCCTCCAGAACCGCCAAATCGACTTCCGCATCCTTACACAAACCATCATCCGCGCATCCACCACCATCGTCACAACCATCACCCTCGGCACCATAGAGCCAGTTGCCACAGAGACAATCGCTGTCGTGCCTCTGCCCGCCACCCACCACCATGGCCTCTCGGGTGGGCAAATCGGCGCCATCCTCGGCTCCGTAGTCGGCGTCGTCGTCTTGCTCCTCATCGTCGGCTTTTGCTATGTCGGACGGCGGAGAATGCCTATTACATACGAGGAGGAGACGAAGACGACGAAGAAGAAGAAGAGAAGAAGCAGCTCTCGCACCACTCGCGGTATATACCAGTACACGGAAGAAGACATATACTACGCGCCCTCTCGGAAGAAGTCGTCGTCAAGGAGGGCCAGCGTCAAGGTTGAGGTTCAGGAGCCTGAAGCCGTGGTCGTGACTGAGAGGATTCCTGGAGGCCCCAAGTTTCCCACATACCGCGCGATTCCAATATCGAACCCTCGGAACCCTCAAGTCTGGCGATCAGGATAAACACTGTTCTGTTACGAAGGTCAATAATGAAAGTGACGGTACTGAAATCAAAGGACTGACAGAGAGATCGGCCATGGCGCATGGCTTGCATAGTCTCGATGGACTTGTCCTACGTCAGTAGCCACGATGAGCTTCTCCCCCATCCATGCCTCGAATCAAAATAAGCAGACTAAATCACCATGATGGGTGGGGAGTAAATGTTGAGGGCCAGGCCATCACCAAAGGGTGGTGGTGTCGGGGATTGATGCACGACATTTAGCATCGGAAAGCATGGTGAATCATAATCATAGCGATATTCTTTTAATGAGTAATGACTAATTTGAGATTTTCTTTTTTTCATTTGACACCCCATCTCTTGCTTTAAACTGTGTTGTCACCCAAGCCTCCGCATCTGTGAGACTTGTCAATCACCTTGGTAAGCTGTGCAGCCCGGTTCAGCTGTCTCTGGATAGCCCGTCTGCCGCTTGGGTTAAGACTAGACTTTTCTCGCAGAGGGATGCCGTCCAAGCTCAAGGCCAGCTGTGCTGCTGCACGACCGGCAGCCTTGGTATTCACCGTGATGGCCTCCCAGTTGATGTTGTCGAGATCATCGCAGGCCTGGTGGTAGCACGCATCCTCTGGTGCACCGGCGCCGGTGAAGATGCCAGAAGATGGGATGCCGAGCTCCAGGAAGGCAACGTAGTCAGAAGATGAACCGAATCCGCTTTGACGACATTAATTTACAATCCCCTTGCAACTGAGAATACGAGTACTCACCCATATTCGGCGGGCTTGCCCTTGGACTGGAGGTAGTCAAAGAGGAGGGAGCCTCCAGTCTTGTGGGCATCGGTATCGGAATACACAGCGTAGATGGGCTGCTTGGAACCAATCATGTCATAGTTGAAGTAGAAGCGGATGCGATCTGCCTCCTCTTCAGACAGATGTTGGCCATAGTACAGAGAGCCAATGAGGCCGCTCCTGTTATGCACCTTGATTAGCCAATGGATTTCATGCACATGTAAAAGGCAGAAAAGGCTTACTCTTCAGCACCCCACCAGGCAAATCGGACTTTGTTTTTGAAGCCCTTGAATCTCCGGAAAGAAGTGGCCAGCTCAAGAAGAGCTGCAGTTCCACTACCATCGTCGTTCACACCTACATTTCACATCGTGTATTAGTCTAGCGTCGTGTAACGTTTTTCAAGCAAAACAGTAGGTAGCATCTATACATACCGGCACCGGCTTGGACGGAATCCAGGTGAGCACCAAGCAAAATCACGTTGTTTGGGTCACCCTCCTTGGTCTCTGAGATGATGTTCCAGCTCTCTCTGTGTTCATTCACGGAATCCACGACAAGGGTGGCGGTTAGAGTCTCGCCTGCTTCAAGACGAGCTTTCCATGCAGTGCCCTCTTCCTGAGTAATGACACCAACAGGGACCAGCAGTCCAATGTTGTCAGCACTCAGTGTAGCCGACCCAATGGGCTTGCCTGGGACGTTGTTGTACAAGATGACTGCCAACGCACCATGCGCCTTGGCTAGCTTGAGCTTGTCGGCAATGGCACAGATGCCTCGCCTCACCAAAGCAATCTTTCCCGAGGCGTCAATTCCTTCCCACTGGTCCGGGAAACACGCCGATCCCCGCACATCGTCAACGGGTGTGTCGATGAGCTCGGCAGTGATGCCGCCAGGAAGAGGTGTGGCGGTGTTGTATTGAAGAGTGATGACATATACGTCTTCACCTTGAGGCCCCTTGACGGAGATGCTTCTGGTGCTCTCAAATAAGTGAGTAAATGGCTGGACGTAGGTGTCGAATTCGTTGCGGAAGCGTGTCTGTACGCGTTCAAGGATGAAATCGAGAGAAGCGTTGTAGCCGGGGAGGCCAAAGGCTCGGTTGCCGCCGTGGTCGTTTGCGATGTGGTTCAAGTTCCAGAGAACATTTTGGAGACTGCGAAAAGTCGGGTCAGTAGGTGAACTGCATCATAAGAACGGCCAATGGTTACTTTTTTTCTTCAATGTCTCTCTCGACCGCGTCTGGTGTAAGCAGGTCGGTGGCGACGGCAGCCGTAGCAAGGAGGCCGGTACAGGCCAGGTGATTCCAGAACCTCATGATGCGAGCAGAGTCTCTGCGATGTGAATGGTATATATGCAATGGTGTAAGAAGTAGTGGCAATACTAATAGTATATATAGTATATCACCACTCCTACTATTCACATACCGGTGGAACAAAGAAGCATAAGACTAAATCGTTCGAGGCACAACCCAACCTTTTATCTATCAATCAATTCACGTCCGACTATCTGGAGAAATAGACAGGCAGCTTCGATAGAGGCAGTTGCTCCGGCCCAGACCATCGGCTAATCGCCGCCCCCCTGCCAGCCAAGACTCTATTCGCAATAAAGCCCTGGCATTTCCCAAGTTAAGCATGTCCAGCCCGATCCCTCAACCGGAAGCTGCCAGAGGCAATCTCGACACCTTATCGTCTTGGCGGCGGAAAGGGCAGGTCTCGATGACACTCACGCCTCAGCGGAGCCGGTTGGCGCAACGAGACACTGAGCTGATTGGCGCCTGCAAGGACTTTTGCTCTTGTCCAACAAGAGAATCACGGTGTATCGAGTGTAGAATCACGGCGGGACCAAGCTTCCAAGATGGACGGCGCGGCTGGGCAATGGCACGCTGTGAGAACTTCTGAAAGGGCTACTACGTGTACCCATGTGACTCGAATTGGTTGAGCGAGGAATTGTCGAGGTCGGCCAAGACATGCATGAATCCATGTGTACATATGGATACAGCAGCCGGAACATGCGGAGGTGAACAAGTTACGTGTACTCGTAGTTGAGGGGCAAAGTTGGAGAAGCATCGTGAATGTATTACACGATGAATCAAAAGTACCTTGATACGGAGCTTGGCATGTCGGATTGACCAACCGCCGGCCGGAATGAAGCTGCACTCCAGTGGTTTATGTTGCATCCGCCATGTATTAGTAGCTCCGATACGACTCTGTGTCCCTGCATTGTTCGAGTATTTCACATACATCTTATCCCGTAAGCCGTAGTAGTGGAGGAGAGAGCTGACATGACACACACACATATATATACATGTATGTAATGAATAGAGATTTCACAGCTATACTCTGAGGTCTTCTTTACAGTCAAGGTAATCCAAGCATTGGTTTTTGTCTTGTTGCCTCTCTGGGATATGCTACCCTAGACGGCATGCGAAAAAAAAAGGATATTATGTCAGCCTCGTATCGGTATTCGGAATCACACCATAGACATTTCCAGTGACATAATAATAAGGCAACTTGAATTATTAGTCGTAGAACCAAGTTCAGTCGAGATGATGCGCTCAACACAAACTTGATGATGCGGAGTTTATAGTGAATCCTTGAAATCGGACTTGTATCCTCCTCCTTGATATTCAGGTACTTGGCATTCACATGTAAATGCAGCTCTTTGGCAAGTCTCTTAACCACCGACGGAGGTTTTGCAGCGACCACAAGCCCCGGATTAACTAGTTTTTGCGAAGACCCAAAACCCCGCCACCGCCCAATTAAGCTTCATGGACTGACTAAAGAAAAAAAAGACCCCTCCAAGTGGCAGCGCATATCGCCGGCAGACGGGAAAAGAAACTCGTGAGCTGCAAAATAAAAAGCTGGACGCCTGGCTTCTCCCCCTTTTGTTCCACCTGCATCCAAACTGCTGCTTCATCTTCGACTCTATTCTATTATCCGTCTTGTACTCTGAAGCATCTTTCACAACTCACATTCTCACCAGCATGGCCGATTCCCAAATCCCCCAGGTCAGGCGCAATGCCCCTACCGTCCTCTCGGCCGCCGACCTCATCGGCAACACGCCCCTCGTCAGGCTCAACAAGGTGCCCCAGAGCCTGGGAATCGAGTGCGACGTCTACGCAAAGACGGAGCTGTTCAACGCCGGCGGCAGCGTCAAGGACCGCATCGCCCTGAGGATGATTGAGGAGGCCGAGAAGAGCGGCAGAATCAAGGCGAGGCTTGCTGTGACGTGTAGAAGCGAGGTTCGGGACAAGATGAACCAAGAAGAAGGGAATCTGGGGGCGGGATTGATGACTACCTAGTGAGTAATTGTAACGGCTAAGGGGAGTGTATGGCGGTCGTTGACCAGGTGGGGGAGGGCCTAGGGGGAGCCTAGAATGCATGGTTCACAAGTCGGCAGCCTATCAAGCAGCGATTTCAAAGCTGATGACCTGAGCAGAGGTTGGGCAGTATGACGGAGGCTGATTAAAACGAGGCGGGCAAATCAGGGAGCAAATCCATTTGATGACAAGGAAAACACCACTTGGAGTCTAGCCAGCCTAGGTAGTCCAAGGATTCTAACAAACGCATCACAAACATTAGTGCCTGCACGTAATACGCCGTCCGCGACATACAGTAGATTTCACATGTACGCGGGAGCTTGTCATGTATGTTTGGTTCTATGACGAGGTGCTAGACAAATAGACTAGGTACTAACCTACAGTATTCACTTTGAAAGATGGATGTGCCACGTTTGGGGATGGCAGCTGCCAGGAGATAAACCCTATAGTATGGAACTAGATCGAGGTGGCAACAAGTGGCAGAGATGTCGGTTTATTTTAGCTACCAACTCTAAAGGTGATCCGGAATACGAAGCTTGAGTTGAGATGACGAGTGCCAAACAAAGCATGTGAGAGAGCCAGCACTTGGCCACAGTTCGAGTACGTGCAACGCGACATTGGAGCATGAGAAATCGGGCAGCCTTTTCGGTACCCACGATTTCTTCTTTAGGGTGCAGCTGAAATTCCTTCTCCAACCCCCCCCCCATCTGCATGCACTCAGCCGCACCGTGATCGCTGGTGCATTTCCTTGTCACCGATGATGCGTTGTACCTAGATTAAAACTGGAGTTTTTTTTTGCTCTTTTTTTGTTTGTGAAGCTTACTGTGTTTTTCATTGTGTCTGCCACCCATACAGCGCCTGCTACTTCGTTGGCGGCTGTTCCATGGATGGCTCATGACGAGGCCAGCTCCTTGAGGAATCAACATCGATACATGCACTATTCCAAAGGCCCCCTTCGAGACTGCTTTTTGGCGCTGTTGAATTTCTTGTCCTGAACTCGTGTCTCGTGAAATCTCTTTTCACTTGTTTTTTTTTTTTTTCAATTTAGCATCTCCTTTTTTTCACTACTCGACTACGGGGGTGCGCACATACATCTCCTGGTGCTTCTTCTTCTTCTCAGAACTGGTCTCGGCGGGCGTCAATTCACGATAGATGCCCATGACCTCGTCTATGAGCTTGCGCTTGTTCTCGTCAAGATTGGCAGATTTGGACCGATGAGTTTGCGCCGAAAATGTGAGAGAGTCATTGCCGGCCGTGTAGTACTTGGAAGACCGCACTGCGGGATGAAGATACTTGGGGAGAACGGCGAGCAGCTCTTGGACGGGATATACCGTGACTGCCTTGGTTTCAGTTCTTCAGCCGGCCTCGCAGTTAGTTCTCATGGCCCCATTCAAGCACCGAAAGAGGGGGGGGGCCTTGGGTCATTTCATACTTGTTGACGTGCTGCCCCCCCGGCCCACTGGACCTGGCATAGGAGGTATTGCCCTTGGGCAACTGAGAGGCATCGAACGAATTGTACCACACGCGAGCCTCGGCCAAGGCGTCCCGGTCTAGTTGAGCATCATACGCCTCGTAGCGTTTGAATCTGACGGGCTGAGGTGAGGACAGCGACAGCCTCGGCTGCCGAGACGCGATTGCTGGTAGCACCGATTTCTTTGGCAGATGCCACAGTGACATTGTGAAGCCGGCCAAGGTGTCTGGCATCCCATGGCAAAAAGACGCTTCAATCTACTCCGTAGTAGTAGTACAGTAAAGTAAAGCTGCAGCTCCCCTCGCCCTCACTCGCTCGCACGGTGATTGATGGACGACTGGCAGCCAGCGCTAATCTTAGTCTTATCCCTCGTAAGATGTGTACACTATCAGTTGCAAATGAAATGATATGATGCCGCAATCAAGCAAAAAAAAGATAAGAAGCTGGGTCCCTCCATTCCAATCAGACTGACGGGAATAAAGCCGGCTGGTTGCCTTGCCGAGTTTTCGCTCGCGCCCCGGCCTTGCCTTGTGCCGGTTGCTGGCCCAAACAGGACTAGCCGCCTGGCAGAATTTGAGGCGGCTTCTGCCATAAGCCTCCCGGCCGCTTCTGCTTCCTCTTCTCCAACCAACTCCCGTCAAGTCAACCCTCGAAATCTCTTCCGCGTAGCCTCACCACGTCTTGGCGCCTTCTGCCACGGATCGCAGCCTGTCTCTGTCTCTGTCTCTGTCTCTGTCTCCCGCCCCCTTCGCGCCGGGGCTGTTTCTCCGATCCCCGTACTCGAAGCCGCCTCTCGTAGCCCGGCCAGTGTTTCGTGTCGCAAGCAGCAAATCGTCCCTCCTGCTCCGAGTATTGCCTGCAGCAGCTTCACAGCATCCTTGCGCGCCCGCCGCACAATCAGCCCCACATCGAACCATCGTCGACAAGCTGGTTAGAATAATCCCTCTCTCAACCGCCGGCAAAAGGTACTCCATATAATAGCCTCTCTCTGCGCGGATGCAACTGCCCAGCCTCTTGTCCCCCTTAGACCTTTTGCAGCCAGCGCGAGTCCAGCTTCATGCCAGAGCCTGAGCCCGAAGCAGCTCTGCGGGCCACAGCCAACCTCTCTCCCGTCTCTCCCTCGCCTGTCCACACGGCCGCGCCGCTCGTGGTGCCAGCACTCCAGCACACGGTCGATACCATTGACGCCATGGTTGCTGCTGCTGCCTCGCTTCCCAATGGGACGGCCGACGCCCCCGTCGTCGACCCTTGCCTCGCGCCTTGTGGTGAAACCGACGATGTCGTAGATGATGACAGCTTCAGCGATGCCTACGGCGAGGAGACGGAAGACGTGGTCGTAGAGCCTCCGCGGCAGGAGCTCGTCGACAACAGCGACGACTACGCCAAGACGTTTGATTCTCCCATCGGGCCCGAGGAAGGGGAACAAGACCAAGATGTATCATCAGAGCCACGAGAATCCAACGAGAATTCATCCTCATTTTCATCCGATCACTTGACTAGTCGCCCATCAGACGTCTCTCACATCGCTGCTGATTCATCCGCCTCTGCCCCAGCTGCTCAGAACCCATCTCTCTCCACCACCCAGCCCGATGCTGGTCCTGAGCCCGCCGTGCTGCACGTTGGCGATGCGCACGCCGCTGCTTCCATGCCGTCTGTGGCTCAGCCCACGCCGCCCGGAGCTGGCCCTGCCCGCCAAGACTCCGAGAACTCTTCATCTCTTGACATCCAACAGCTCGTGGCTGATCTCACTGCCCATCCCGCTGAACCTAGCTCCGGGAACCCTGACCCAACGGCTCATGTCCCGGTGGCCTCTAACCCCTTTCCTCCAACTGCTACCTCAACCGCCGCCGCCGCCGCCACCACCATCCCTACTGCTTTGCCATCATCTTCCTCTCTCCCACCGCGCCCTCCACTGCCGCAGGTCGCCCCCCAATCGTATGCTTCTCAGCACCATCCTCCCGGAACCAATCCCAATGTCCCAGGAGGCGTTGGAGTGTCGCCCACGCCGGGACAGCCTTCCACTTTTGCCATTGCTGGTGCCCCTGGAACCTCAACTGAAGCGTTGGGGAATCTCCCACCCCCTCCTGCCACAGCCATGAATCCTTCGGCTGCCGCAGCATCCATAAACCCTTCTCCATATCCTTCCAACCCATCCGGATATCCTGCTGATCGAGCCCAAGATGCCGACTATCAGCGCCAGTGGGACCAGTTCATGGCCGATGAGCGACAGTACATGTCGGAGGCCAAGTGGGATCGTTTCCCCGAGGGGTCGCGTATCTTCATCGGTTAGTGACTCCGCCTTGCGTTCATGTTGACGCTTTCCGAGATGTACTTATATACGCGTACATGTGCTAATGTGACTCTTTTTTTTTCCTGGTAGGCAATCTTTCCAGCGACAAGGTTTCCAAGCGTGATGTGTTTGATATATTTCACAGATATGGCAGGCTGGCCCAGATTTCCCTCAAGTCGGCATATGGATTCGTACAGTATCACACCGTCGAGGAGGGACGTAGTGCTCTAGAACACCTTCAGGGCATGGAAGTCAAAGGGCGCCGCATCCGTAAGTGAACATTTGGCTCTCCATCGATCCGGGCCTCCTTTCCTCTCTCGTTCTTTTTCCCTTGATAATTAGCTTGTTGCTAACCCTGATGCAGATTTGGAAATCTCTCGGCTCCAAGATAAATCTAAAAAGGAGAGGAACCGTAGTCCTGAGCGGGCCCGCGGACGTGATGGTGGCCGTAGAGGAGAAAAGTATCGTGATGATAATCGATCCACGCGCAATCAGTCGCCTCGTCGTAATGAGTACTATGGCAGAACCGATAGAGCCGACCGGACTGACAGGACCGAGAGCTACGGCCGAGACCGAGGATACTATGACTCGGGCAGAGGTCGTGGCCGCTCCCGATCTCCCAGCGGATATGCCAGGAATGAAAAGGACTCTTACCGCAGGAGATCTCCCAGCCCCTACAACAGACCGCGGCATGAGGCAGAGCTCGATCTGCCGCGTCGATACGGCGCAGACGTTCCGGATGTCCAAATCATCATGCAGCCAGACGTCAACCGAGACTTTGGCACCTGGGTCGAGGGTGCCTTCAAGGCAAAGGGTCTGCGAACCAATGTCATGTATCTGCACCCGCGATTCCCCAAGGACCAAGTCATCCAAAGACAAGCGGCCGAGGGCGTGCACGGGGTTGTAGACCTGGACCTCCGCGCCCAAGGGCTGGCGAGAATCCCCGTCCACTCGTTCGACCGGTCCGGCGGCATCCACAACGTCCGGTTCGAGCAGTACGTCGACCTGGAGCCAGGCACCGCGGCAGAAGTCATCCTGCGAGCCAAAGCGTCCGGCGCAGCAAACTACGGCCAACCCTACGGAGGCGCCGGTGGATATCCCACGCAGTATGGCGCACAAGCCCCGCAGCCTCCTCACGCATCTGCGTACCCTGGCATGCAGCAGCCCGGCTCGTATCCACAAGCTGCGCCATCTGCTGCCGACCTCGCGAGTCTCATCGGCCAAGTGGACAACAATACGCTGCAGCGGCTCTTGTCCACCATTCAGGCAGGGCCTGCGAGAGTGATGCCTGGCGGGCTCGCACACGGCGGCGCGAAGCCGGCTGCCCCAGCCGCTAATGCGCCCGTCGATATCCAGGCAATCCTGGGGTCTCTCAATGGCGGAGCGGCACCGCAGCAACACCATGCTCAGATGCAATACGGCGCGCCATACGGGAGTCAGCCGGCCGTCGGAGTTGCGCAGCAGGCGGCAGGCACCGGCGACGCGGCGGCCCAGGTACAGAACATCATGGCCCAGCTGGCTCGTTATCGGCAGTGATGCAGCTAGCTCATGTTTTTTTTTTTCTTTTTTTTCGTTTCTCATAACTTGCTTTTTGCTGCCGCCTCCTTCCTCTTGTCTTGCGGAAGCTGGGGCTACATGAATGATTCTTGACGATGGTTGTATTTCAGTATCTGATTACCACATTGGAGGCTTGGTCATGATTACTTTTTTTTTTTTTTTTTCATTTTCATTTCTTGATTATGACGGCATTGTGGAGTTTGGCATGTACGTCCGAAGAGGATAGATAGACACCGCTGGAGAATGGGCTCGGCATGTCATTGGATTTGCTAGCACGTTCATCTATCGATTTGGTTCTGCGGTTTTACAGGACCAAAGCACGAGAGCCCTGCAGAGGGCAATGACCAACTTGTAAAGGGGAATGAAGCCTAGAATAAAACATTTTTGACACATTGAGGTTTCGTGCCTCTAATGAATATTGGAACAATAACAGCCATTTATTATATACCCTTGTGTGTGTGTGTGTGTGTGTGTGTGTGTGTGTGTGTACTAGTATGATTGG
>MDJU01000270.1:0-40615 GCA_001721665.1 Trichoderma pleuroti
TCCCGATTCGATGCTGACGTAGAGAAGAGAGAGAGAGAGAGAGAGAGAGAGTTGGGCAACATACCAAGTTGCTGACGATGACTTTGCTGTCGCCGCTAGAAATAGCAGCCTTGATGGGTGTGGCCTTTGCGGCAGAGCCACGAGAGTTCTTGGCCGCAGTCTTCTGAATACCGCCGGCAGGGGCGGTAGGAGCAGGGCGACCGGTGGTTGATCGTCGCAGGGAGCGGCGGCGAACAGAGTCGCGGCGCTTGGCGCTGACGATCTCGTCAAGAGGCTTATCAAGCTTGGTAGACATGATGAAGAGTTTGGAAGTTGATGGAAGGTGGTGAGAAAACGTAGGCGGAAGAAAAACTGTCGAGTGGCGGTGTCGACAGCGGCTGGTCAAGATTGACAGAGGTAGCAGTCAATCAGGAATAGATGATCAAGGATGTAGAATCGCGAGAAGCGGCTCCAATCAGGCTTAACCGAAGGAATGCGCGAGCTGGGGGTTCGTCGACGGTGGCTCAGATCACAGTGTACGAGGCAAGGAAGCTTCGGCAAGCAGGGCGCGTTTTTTTCCAGTCAAACTAGTTGGCAGAGTTGACGAGAGAAAAGGGGAAAAAATCGGCTGCGGTCCAGCAGGGTATAGAAGTCGAAAGTGAAGGGAGGGTTGGGTGTGCTTGCGGGTTGCGAAGACACAAAATTGGGTTTGGAATGGAGATGGGAGAGGGAAAGGCAAAGGTTGAGAAGAGGGGAGTGCGAGCGATGGGTAAATAAATGCACCAGCAGGAACGCGTGCCTGGCACAGTCAGAGGCTCAGCGCTGCCGGTGGCTGCTAGTGCCTTTGAACGCAGGGGGCCTCCCTTCTGCTGAATCCTTCAATCTACTAAGGCACCTGTGGTAATACCTGTATGGACCTGTAATAGGCTGCACGTGGAGGTACTTGGCGCCAACCACAGCGCACTGCGGAAGCGCTTGTACCTTGCGGCACGCCTCAGCTCATATTTTCCCGTTCCAACGGCAGAAAGTCGTCGCATCAGTCAGCCAGCTCGACTTACCGTAATACTGACATGCAGTCGGATTTGGTGAGACAGGCCAGCCCAGGCCGCTAACGCAATCAGCAATTCCAGGTCTGGCATAAGCCCGCGATGGCCATCTGCGCGTGCTGCCGGTGATGTGTACATAGACGCCGTGGGCAGACAAGCTTTTGCCACCAAATGCTCGGGGGGATATAGTAATGAGGCGGGCATCTGACTATCTCGAGCCTCCCTGGTTCAGCCTCCCGAGATGGGAAGCGGGTGAGAGCTGGGATCTGGTTGGTAGTCTCGTCTCTAGGAGCATCATCGTTGGTGCTTGGACGATAAAAACTGCTGTTATGGGTGAGCTCATAACTGATGTATGCGACGAGATACGCTTTGGATCCTTCCATGCACTAGTGTTTGTGGGATGGGACGACAAAGAGGGCGCTACTAATACTCTACATGCCACACGAGCACATGCTTGTCCATACGGCGGTACATGGTTTGCTGTTTGAAACTACTTCCTGGAAAGGATAATCATGCCGCAAGAGTATGTCGCCGCCTGGTGTCTGGATCGAAGGACATACAAAACGGCCAGGTGTATGGTTGATGCATGCGCCAGCCAATGGTTGGGATCATTGAGGAATTTCAAAGATTGATTGAGATGGTTTTGGACGTGGTTATTCTATGCCGATTGCCCTCATAGCCTCTCCTGCTCTCTCTCTGCCTTTTAAAGTGGTATCAAAAGCCGGCATTTCTTCTTCTCAATGTCCCGCCATCAACTCGAAGACACTACCCGATTCTCGCTCTGTCGTCCCGCTAAAATTGTCCTTTCAGATACATTTTGACTTTTTCGTGCAATTCATTTGTTTGTTTGTTCGTGCGAGTGTATGCGGCATGATGCTTCGATGCGCCAATGGCGTATTATTGCACTCGTTTCTTCTCCATGTCGTTTGCTACCCTCATGAGGCCTTCTTCACTGCAGCGGCTGATTTTTCTCCCGAGTTTACCTCCAGGAAGTGGTACACCACAATGAGCAGCATGGAAATCGAGCCCAGAAAGATGGCAAGCCTGTAGAGGTCGTCGTCGGAAATCATGGTGAAGGCGCTGGAGCTGGAGCTTGATCTAGGCTGAGCTCACCGGAATACCGCAATCTACAGGCTAAAGAAGCGCCAATTGGTCAGTTGGGATGCAGAGGCAATGCGCGGCAGGCCAGATTAGCGATTCATTGCTCACCTGGGACGCTGGTATGGTCGTGATGAAGAGCTCTGGATTTGACAGCCCTCGGCGCAACGCTGCTAGAAGGACACCTGTATCTGTATAGCTCGGGCTGACGACGTGTTGCATTGGCCAGTTCTCGATCCAAATGCGGCTTAGCCCGTCTGATGAGAGAGGTCAGTGTACAAAGTACTCAGATGCCTTCAAGCGGTGGGAAATATGGGGGCGCACACGTGACCACAGTGACTTCATCCGCCCACTGGACTTTAACAACCCACCAAACTTGGACCCAACCTTGTGTCCAGCGAAGAATCGCCGCCACAGCTTAAAAAAAAAAACCAACTACAATTTCTTACTTCTTTGACCCTCCTTTGACGGGATATTTTGGGGGATAGGAAGAGAGGGGCTTCCGAGATAATCGAATACGCTTTCCGGATTGTTTTTTTTTTCGGCGCATCTACTTTTCACATTTCTACCGCTTCTCATCGACTTTTCTACCCCCACTAGAAGCGTCCATTGTCCACCGATTGCCCATCATGGCGCCGAAGAAGGAGAAGCCAGCCGCTGGCAAGAAGCCATCTGCCTCCAAGATGGTGGAGGATAGAACGTTTGGAATGAAGAACAAGAAGGGAGCAGCAGGCCCAGAGACACATCCAGCAGATGACAGCCAACCTGCAGGGCAGTGGTAGTGCCGAAGAGAGGAAGAAGGCGGCGGAAAAGGCCCAGCGTGAGAAGGAGAAGAAGGCGGCGGAAGACGCCAAGCGAGAGACGGAAGCTCTTCTCAACAAGCCAGCCCAGATTCAAAAGGTGCCATTCGGTGTGGATCCCAAGACAGTCGTCTGCATCTTCTACAAAAAGGGCGACTGCGAAAAAGGAAAGAAGTGCAAGTTTGCTCACGACTTGAGCATCGAACGAAAGACGGAAAAGAGGAACCTATACACAGATGTTAGACAAGAGGAGGAAGAGAAAGAGAAGAAGAAGGAGGAGACTTCGGCAGACGTGGACCGAAGAGCAGCTGATGAAGGTTGTGCTGTCGAAGAAGGGCAACCAGAAGACCACAACGGACAAGGTGTGCAAGTTCTTCATCCAGGCCATTGAGGATGGCAAGTATGGTTGGTTCTGGATATGTCCAAACAATGGCGACAAGTGCATGTATAAGCACGCTCTGCCACCCGGGTACGTCAATTGGATTCGACAACCTCATAATCTCTGGCGGTTACTAACCTGGGGGTTTCTAGATTTGTTCTCAAGACAAAGGAGCAGAGAGCGGCGGAGAAGGCATTGCTTGACAAATCACCGCTCAAGACTCTGACTCTGGAAGATTTCCTGGAATCGGAGCGCCACAGGCTTACCGGAACCCTGACACCAGTCACCCCAGAGACGTTTGCCAAATGGAAGAAGGAACGCCTGGATAAGAAGGCAGCCGAAGAACAGGCTCGCAAGGCCAAGGACAACACTGGCCGTGCTCTCTTTGAGAGTGGCAAGTGGAGGGATGATGATTCCGAAGCGGAGAGCGACGATGAAGACGACGATACTTGGAATCTTGAGAAGCTGCGTCGTGAGACCGAGGCTCTCCGACAGAAGAAAGAAGAGGACCGACTCTTGGCTATGCATGGTGGGGCACTCCCGGTGGCTGTACCGGAAGAAGAAGAAGAAGAAGCTGTTGGAAATGGTGAAGGCAGTGATGACGTGACTGGAGATGCGGAAGAACCCGCGGTCACACCGGCTGGTCAAGAGGTAGCGGCATCTTGAACAGCCACGGAAGAACATTCAGAGTCGAGGTGACTTAACCCCCCCCCCATCTCTACGAAATGCTGCGAGAGGGAATTCCGAGCACCTGCTGGGGCCATAGAGATCAATGGTCTCCAGGAGGGCCGCGGTGACTTGCTATTCGTCAGAGACAGCTCGTTACCTTGGATACGTGGGTGGCTGCGGCGGCAGTCATACACGTACCTCACACTACTAGTCTACTTTGCCCCGTATAGAATAGTACCGCATCAGTTTCACATTGGAAATGATATTGATGGGAAGGGCCTTGAAGGATTAAGGGGATACATAAATGGAGGATATCGCGGCCATGCTTTTTCTTCCGCGAGGCCGTAAAGGTCTACCCAAGGAAGCAAGCAAGCAAGCAAAAATTGCATCTAGAACAAAAGCAGATATGCCACGAGTGTAGGGAGCACTCGATGAGCTGTCTGCACGTTACATTATCAAAAGCATATATAAACATTTAGCCATGTCGGCCCTTGGTTCGCATTGGACGCGCCTCAGTGCGGGTATATATACCTACACATGACTGCCGAGAAGATTTGTGAGGCTGTCATTTAGTCTGTCCACATCGCTCACCTCGAGTGTGCCCGAGAGACAAAGCAGAAGAATGAATAAATAAAGCAATTCAACATGGTCAAATCAAATGCCGGCCGGCCTGGGCGGTCGGAAACGGCAACATGAGATTTGCCATCAGTCACATATGACGCAGTGCCGTTGCATTGAGATGCAGATACAGCGGTGGATTGTCACTGGCCACGGCCATGCTTTGGCAAGGTTGCCGATTCTGCTGGTCCAACCAAGGCCCGTCATGATAAGCCGGCTGCCGCCTGATGACGTCCTTGAGCAGCAGCCAGACACATGGCAGCGCAGCGTTCCCGGGCGCAGCCACCAGAACGGGCCGCTGTCGCCAATTGAGCTGGCTGGCTATGGGCTATCTGGGCGTTGTGTGTTTATACATCGGCGGCAGCTGTGTTTGATGCTTTTTTGGGGGTGCTGGGATGGTTTAGACGTCTGTCTATTGGGGGGGGGGATTGTAAGGGCAGTAAATAGGTTAGGTTAGGTAGGCTGGGTGAGACAGACGGACGAGAAAAGGTGGCATGTGACGACCAAAGAGACACACCATATGCCACTACAGAATGGCCAGTTAGTTGCTCGTACAGTATCAATACGACAGCCCAACCACTATAGCGCCCTGGAGAAAAGACTGATGGCAGCTGGAGCATCGCTCAATAGCAGGCCAGGTAGCCCGAGGGGCTGCATTGCGGGGTCGGATGGGCGGCTCAGCGCAGCGCAGTGACCTCATGCCCTAGCAAGCAGCGCCAGAGCTTCCCCACAGCGGCTGCCCGCCGGCATCTGCTCAACTCTAACGATGGGCTCAGGTCGAGGGCCCAAGGGCTGGCAGTTTCTCCCCCTCACCAGGTCGCCTGTGCTTGGGAATCGCTGCAGCGTCGTGGGCTGCTCGGGTCTGCCTCATTGCCGCCATCGCCAATCCATCAGTGACCGCTGGCCATCGCCATTGGGCGCAACACGCCGCTGTTCACGCCGCGGGCAACGAACAACGACAACGACAACGACAACAAGAGGCGGCGGGAACCGGCACCGGCTCTTGCAAGCTCTTGCATCTTGCATCTTGCATCTGCATCGGCAGTCCTGCTGCATCCGAATCTATCGCCAGAGACGCCTTGGGGTTTGACTCAATTCCATTCTATTCCAATCTCCATCCGACCATTTCGCCTGCCTCTTGGTTCCGAATTCACCCAAGTCCAGTCCAGTCCAGTCCGGCTCAAGCTCAGCTCTGCCCCCCCCTCCTCTCTCTCGGTTTTCGTCTTCCATTTCCAACAGCCGCCCCGACTCATTCGTTCCGTTCCATTCCAATTCTCAACCACCGCTGCAATACATCGTCCGCGTGCGACGGCAACCATCCCGGGCCCTGCGTTCGAGGCTCTTGATGGACAAGAGGCTGCTGGCTGCTGGCCGTGCTGCGATCCGCGCTCCAGACTCCGGCCTCATACGAGACCGCTGTCTAAACGCGTTGTGACCGGACGCCAATTGCCAGAAGCATGAGCGCGGAGGTCAAGCGTGGTTACCAAGATGTCACAGGTCGCTCCGCAGCAGCCGTCATGCCTCACCCTGGGGGACGAGATCGAGAGCGGGAATGGCCCAACGCGCTCATAAAACGTTACCGCATCGAGGTCGCTGCCAGCACATCCAGCGTCTTCTCTACCCTCGCCGCCTTTCCCCTCGACAGCGTCAAGACACGCATGCAGACGTATCAGTATCGAGGCTTTTTGGATTGCGTCAAGCACACATACCGCACCGAGGCTCTGGCGGGGTTCTTTCGAGGTGAGTTTTTGTCCGTCTGCATGGATACATGTGATGCCATCAACAAGGAGGCAATGCCGTCTAACCTCGCGCAATGGCAGGCGTCACCGCCCCCATGGCGAGCATCACGCTCGTACGCACCGTCTCCTTCTCGATATACCGCAGAGCAAAACACGTCTATTCCAACTGGATCAAACAAAAGTCTGGCTTCGACATCCACCGCCACGTCAGCACTCCTGGGACATATCCCAATCTCTATTCAGTGGCCTGCTTTGGTGCCGCTGGCGCTACGGCAGGATCTGCAATCACATTCTTGGCCTGTCCGTTTGAACTCACAAAACTCAGCGCGCAGGTTTCTGTGCTGCTGGCGGAGCGTTCTGGGGACTGCAAACGAAGTCGCGAGGTAGCCAAGAGCTATCAGAATAAGGGGACGTTGAAGACCATGGCCAACATCATCAAACACCGGGGAATATTGGGGCTCTATACCGGCTTCCAGCTACATCTTTGTAAGTGCTTTCAGGGCAGCAATGGCTGTTACCTTGTGCTTCCATGTTTGCTAATTCGCGCGATTCTGGGGGGCAGTGCGTGATACTTTGGGCACAGCCATCTACTTTATGGTGTACGAGAGCGGAAAACAGCTCGGAACCACATTCGCTGGCGACAGCCCAAACAGCAACAAGTTGGCTGTCGTTGCCGCTGGAGGCCTTTGCGGTTTGGTCTCATGGGCCATGATTTGTGAGTATCTCGCGTCATCATATCGCTCCAAAAAACGTTGAAACTCTCAACTTAACGAAGCCTCCCAATACAGATCCCATCGACTCAGCAAAGAGCATCTACCAGAGGAACGCCCTTCTTTACTCACGCGGGGAAAAAGTCGAGCCGGCCCCGAAAATCGAATTCTTCAAGCGTCACATGTATCGCGGCCTGGGCGTCTCCATGATCCGATCCTGCGCCGTCAACGCCATTTTCTTCTCATCCTTTGAAATCATCAAGAAGCGCATCAAGAGCCTCGACGACGAGAAGCCTTGAAATGTTTATGAAGCGGGGAAAACCCCGTCGATGCTATTTTTTTTAACGTGTACAAGCCAAAGTATTGGTCAAAGAGGGCGTGTGACTTTTCCCCGGTCTCTTTTTTCCCTTGTGTTTTTATCTCATGGCCTTTGGAAGATGGGCCTCATAGTGAACTTTGTGGCGTTTGCGGCTCTCTTGACATTTTTTCTTTCCTTCTTCTTCTTTCCTCTTATTTTTCATTTCTGTCGTTATTTATTCTGAGCTCCCACTCCCGCTTTTTTTTTTTACCAAACAAGCCGTTGCCAACGATTCAAGCTTATACAAAGTAGTTGGCATGTTGCATTACGAGCTCCTTTTATGACAGAGTAGGATCCGTGAGCGCCAAGAGAGATACAAGTTCGCAGAGGGAAGAGCTGTTTTTTTTTGGCGCGGGGTCTGTCATGTAGTCTTGATGAATATGGACGAGGGAAGAAGCTAAATAAATACCATGAAGTGCACATCTGTTGAAGCTTTTTACCTTGTGATGACTCCAGAGTGTCTGTTAGTGAACTCTTGGCCTCTGGAGCGTTTCATTGTATGTTGAACAGTGGATGACCTGCATGACCGTATCTTGCAATTGACTGCAAAACGTGCCATATACCAATCAATTATTGACTTTATACTGTGATTCAGCGCCAAAGTGTTGGTAAATAGGAGTTGAGGGTACAATTAGGCCGTCGCATAGGCCAAAATTGTGTAGATATAATACTCGACTGTACAGATAAAAAAAAGTCTCTAACTAGGATTACCCGCCATTGAAACCTTTCGTGGCACATACACACCCCCTTCCTGAGCGAAAGTATAACCTTTTCCTTGCCCCCTGATTTTCCTTTCCGTATCCCACCAAATCACTAGAGCCAATGCTGTCTAAACAGCGGCGAGGAATCCGTGACCGTGTAGAATGTAGATGTGATCGCCCCTGTTGAGCATCCCAGCAAACTTGGCTTCACCCCAAGGCATTGGTGCCAAAAAAAAAACCCTAGTATGCCGTGACTCAATCACGATTCCGAGCATTGATAATCTCACGAACCTTTTGCCAGTCGTTGTTTACTACAGTAATCTTCTTCTCTCTCTTATCGAGGTCAGCGAGTTCTGCTGGCGTCAACCTTGCTTCCACGCTGAAACCGTCTTCGCCGTGAAGCGCTTTTATTACAGTCTCAGAGAACTTGGCTGGGTGTGCCGTCGAGAAGGAGATGTGTGCAGTGTTTGCATGTGTACGGTTCATCGATCTTTGTGTTGCTGCAGCGCCCACCGCAGAGTGAGGATCCAGCACGTATCCGGACCTTCGATAAACAGCCTTGATGGTTTCAATGGTTTGTTGATCCGTGACGCGCTCGCTCTCAAAGTCGCGTCTAGCGCTTCGAATCACGTCGCGATATACAGGGCCAAAGAATCCCTTTTTGTCGAGGTCCTGGAACCATTGGTAAACTTCCTGACTGGCTTGCCTCTGGTTCCAGAGATGGTCCATGCCTGCGCTCGATGCAAACTCGCAGGCGAGAAACCATAGCAGACGCTCAAAGTTGTGGGAAGTGAGAATATCCATGGCAGGGCTGAGAGTCTTCTTGACGCCATGCCCGCCACGGCCGGCACGCTGCTTCTCATACCGACCCGTCTTCCAGAAGCGATCAAGGATGTCGTTTTCGTTGGTGGCGATGACGAGCTTATCAACGGGGAGGCCCATGTGCAAGGCAAAGTACCCGGCGAGGATGCTGCCGAATTTACCGGTTGGGATAACAAAGCGGACTTTATCGCCAGTCTTGAATGACGCAGACTTCTTGACAAGAGAAAAATATGAGTAAAAGTAAAGCACAATCTGAGCCAGGATCTGAGCCCAGTTTCTCGAGCTGACCAGATCAAAGTCTTCGTTGGCTTGCCTATCAGCGTGTAGGCGGCGCAGGATGTTCTAGACGCTTTGAGTTTAGGAAAGAAAATCAAATCAAGGATAAATGCCATGCAAGCGTGGATTGGGAGGACAATAGGGTAGTGACCTACCTGGCAATCGTCAAAGGTGCCGGCAACGGCCAAGCTGCATACGTTTTCGTCCGGCACTGTAGTGATCTGGGCTTCTTGAACAGGTGAGATTTGGGCCTGGGGAAACATGACAAAGACGGATATGTCCCTTTTCCCCCTCAAGCCATGAACGGCAGCAGAACCTGCATCGCCTCTGGTGGCCCCGACAAAGGTAAGGCGATGTCGGTCTGCTAGGAAGAATTCATCATAAAGGATAAGCGAGTCTCTATGGCCATAGAGAGTCCCATGCCCGCCTTTGTCTCACCACGTAATACTGCTGTATGTACGTATACGTGACCCTCTAGGGGACGACATCAACGGGTGGCACGTGGGGCGATATGGATGGCGTACCTGCGATGCTTGTTTTGCCTTTGTTCTTCTTCACGAGAAAATACTCTAGCAGGTTGCCCAAGAACTGCGAGGCGATGTCCTTGGAAGCAAATGTAGGGCCGTGGAACAGCTCGAGGAGGTAGTGGTTCTCCTTGAGTTGGACTAACGGTGTAACCTCTGGGGATCGAAAGGACGAGTAGCTGCGCGCAATGATGTCTTTGAGGTCGGCGGGAGGGATTTCGGAGGGGGAAATGTAAAGGGACATGATCTCGAAAGCGAGCTCTGGAAAGCCAAGGTCTCCCCATGACTCCCACGCAGTAGCACGCGGAATCTCTTCAGGAATGTATAAGCCGCCATCAGGGGCAACACTGTTCAGGACGACTTCCTCAAATGAGAACTGGCACAGAGACGAAATCGTTAGCTGCTAGGATGTTGCCGGAGTTCTCAGCTTTTGCAGAGGGCAGGACGTATAGACGGTGGATGGCAGCGAATAAAAAAAAGATATCCGCGCTGAAAGGATAGCTTGGGGAAGAAGAGACTTAGGGAAGTGTCTTCATACACCACTATCCTGTCCGCGAGTGCTCAGGTAACGGTACGACGCATTCTCATCCGCCGTGTCGTCTGGCGCCATGGCTACCTGCGTAGCTCCCGAAGCACCGCGATTTGAAGCCCCGAGACGTCAGGGGGAAAGAGATGAAACAGCGTGGTCGAGAGAGGCGTTGGTCGAGGAGCGATACGGGCAGAGGGGGGCAAGCAAAATCAAAAGAAGAGGATTTTTACTAAGCTTGAGGTGAGGAAAGAGGGCGCGACTATCTGGTAGAAGCTGCTGAGGAGTAGAGACAAAGAGGGCTGTAAGTCAAAGCAGGGCCACTAACAACCCAACCTAGTAGTAGTAGAGAGATATCGATCAACTTGGCGTATGACCAGTAGTACCAGTACGGTGCCACAGCCCCCCCGGACAAGTCGCGGCTACATGGCAGGTACTCATACACGGCACAGGAGACGCAGGCCAGGGGTTCGTACCCAATACCAGCCAGGGTTGCCGCCTGCCATCGTCAGAGACGCCCATTTCATCTGTGCCAAAGGTTCCAGTACGAGCACACACAGGACAGTCGGCTTGGGCGTGGGGCATAAAATCTTTCGGCATCGTCTCTCCTCTGACCAGTGGCAGCCCCTCCCGCATCCCCTTTGTGCTTAGTGCGGGGTGGCTCTCTTTTTTCGTTTCCTTTGTGTCGGTGACAGTCTGCGGCTGCATGTGCCTTGTGCCTTTCTGCCTCGTACTGGTATGTAGTCTCACCATGTAACCTTTCGGGAGCCCATCTTGAGTCGGTATCTCGGCGGGGAGTTGGGAAAAGCCTAACGCGCGCATGCTGCGAGCGAGTCTGCCATCCGTATCTGGATTTTCTGCGGCGACAAGGTGCCAGAGGGTTGCGCGCGCTTCCAACAAGCCCCTGGTCGACCTTGCCCATCCCCATGGCAAGGTGGCCGGCCAGCCCTAAAAAAGAATCCAGTAGATAGTCAACGGCAACCACGCCGTGTGCGGATCCTGGTTCGCGGTCAAATCAATGCGTCTGGGGCTCTTTCGTCTTCACTGCCACCGTCCACGGCTGATGCTTGTGACTAGAAACCGGGCCCTGGAGCTGTGAAAGAGTTCGGCTGAGCGGCGCGTTTTTGATATTTCCTCAGAGTCCCAAACGGCCGCTGGTGGGCCCAAGGAGAGAAGAAACGTAAAGCGTCGGCTCGGGCATCTGTCGCATGAGCGCTTGTCGTGCCTCTGCTCTCCTATTCCGTGGAAGCAAGCCTGCCTGCCACTGTACTGACGCCGGTCTGACATGGATTGCTTTAGGCCGTTAGGCGAGTTTATGGCTCGGACAGTCCGTACCATTGGCCGTGTCGATTGAGGTTTTAGCAACTAGCCAAAGACCCGCAACAATAGTCTAGATAGCCCCAAGAGCTTGAAGGAATGTCCACATGTCTAGTTTCATCGGGACAGTTGAGAGAGCGCCGCCAAGGCTTATTGTTTGCAGCTCGTCCAAGTGAGAGCCATGTTTCTCGGGGCAAACTATGGATAGTTTGAACTAGTGCTGCAGTGTAATCGACGTTCCATGGTCTGGGGGGCTAGCCGAAGTCTCCAAGTGTTCTATCGTGGGTTCATCTCTCGGAGTTGATGCGACTGCTTCAACAATTAGAGTAGTCGCACGATTCCAGACCAGGGTATCAAACGTACAGTACAGATTTGGGTTGCGCGTACAAACGGTATGCAGGCTGGCGCTGGCTGATGCGTGCTTCCAGCTCATTTGATGAGCTTTTGTTGTACGTAAAATGGGTGACGGGAGACCTTTCCCACGACCGACATCCGTATGATTCTCGCCAGTCACAGTTGTTTCTACAGCATCACATCATATGAATTTCCCCACTGCCCGACTGACCACTTGGTTTTTTCGCATCGGCCCCAACGGGAGAGCACCGTTCCGTTTGGACATTGACAGACACGACCATGTCGGGTTTGTTACCCTGAACGTTGTTCGTTTCATTTCACGTTGCCGCGACCGCGTCCGCAACCCATGTCTGACAATGACGTGAAAAAGTGGCGCTTGCTCACCAGTCTGTTGTAGCCATGCAGGCTTTCTGCATATCCGAGATGGGCCTGGGTATGGAGAAGGACTGGCCTCTTGGATTCAGCGCCAATTAAGCACAGTGACGTTGGTCATGCCCAAATGCCTACTAGGCACCCAAGCTATCTCCAATAGAGTCTTATCCGCCTTTGCGGCCATTGGCTCGTCGTGTCTCTCGAGCAGCCTTTTGCGAGTAGGTGTCGCTTTCAGCCACTGCACACCACAGCCGTAACCTTGTCCCCCATGCGCAAGCATCTCGTCCCCATCTCTACCCAACATGTATGTACGAGTACATGGCGTGGAAATCCCGAAAACTCTACTTCTGGTGATGATTCGTTCGTCATAGTCTTGGCGGGTCACACCAACCACCGCACTTTTTCTTCTTCTTCTCGAGAGAGAAGGAGGAGGCGGCGGCTCTTGATCCAGGGAGTAACCGCTGAGCTGTATCAGTTATTTCGATTTGGTTAAATATAGATGTGACATATCCACTCGCAGTATATTCAGATACGATGCACCTTTCTTGTTCCTGTCGTCTGCTTTCCGTCATGGTTTGCGTACAGACTTTAGCAGCGGGGCAATCTTAAATCGCTTGCTCAGCCCAACCCTGTACAGGGGTTTGGCCATCCCTTGTGCCGAAGATCCCTTCTTGTCACCCCCCGATTTCTCTTCTCTCCCTCGTGCAGCAGGTTGCCTTGGCCCTTTGGATTCGTCCTCGTCCTGTGGCCTGTTAGGAATGCTCTGGCTGGTGGCATGATCCTTCGGGTTCTTCTGGCTGCCTGGGGCTGCCTGATGCCGGACACGCTCCGTGTCTTCTGCCACGGACGAGGCGTCCTCGGTAGCTCCTGGCTCACTTGGCATCTCCACTGAGCTTTCCTTTGCGGCTATTGGAACGTTGTCTCCCACATCCCTAGCTGAAACCCTTTCATGGCCCAAGATGGCTCTCGTATTTTTGCCAGGGACAACGGCAGAGACGGGAGTGGCGGCGGGAGGCGGGGCACCGTCTACAGCCGTATCACTCGACTGTTTCTTGGGTCTCCCTCGTTTCTTCTTCTGCATCGCTGCATCTGGTGTTCCATCAGCCGCCGCCGATACAGGACCTGCAGCCTGTTTCATTGGCAGGGGCTCGTCAGTTTCTGAAGGCTTCTTTGGACGACCCCTCTTCTTCTTAGATTTGGCTATTGGCGTAGGATGTGCCACGAACTCGGCATCACTCTCCTCCGACTGCAACTCTCGTGGTGGGGGCTGGCGAGCTGAAGAATCCCTTTCGTCACAGCATTCCTGATCGGGCTTGGACTCAAGATTTAGACCAGGAGAATACTCCAGCTCGGACTGCAAAATTTGATTAGCCCTCAATGCGTGATGCCCTGGTTGCCAGCCCACTCACAGTAACTTTGTCCAAACCGGGTGTCAGGGTAGAGATGATATCGGGGGATGAATCCCTTCGTGTGGTAAAGCTTCGATACTCCACTTTCTTCGTAGCCACTTCCCTGGCCTGCTCCCCAGGAGTTGGAGCACTAAAATTATGACTTGAGAGCATTTGACTTCGCGGCGTGTTGACATTGGTGACCGTTCCACTGGAGCCGACAGCATACTGTGTCTGTTGCTTCAAGAGCAAATTGTTGTATTTTGGAACATCGTTTGATGTCGAGTTCATCTCAATGCGAGATGACGGTTGGCGTTCTGTTGGGGACGGGTGTATTGGATAGAATGTTGAATTGGCGTCAACGGGCAGCGTAGGGAGCGGGATACTAGATGCTGCCGCCGTCTCTAGTTCCTCATTGATGATATCCTTGTTACTAGAAGGAAACATGATCAAATTAACGTCGTCTGTTGCCGAAGATGTTTCCTTGGACTCGTCTAGCCGTCTCCGTTTGTTGCTTCGGCTTTCAACAAGTTCATGGTTATCCCAATGGTCATCTGAAAGTGTATCCTTGGCAGTAGGTGATACATCTTTCCTATACGGTCGATCCAATCCCTTTGACTGTCTTTGCAGAGGTTCGGGGGCTTCTGGACTGCTTGGAACTTCCCAAAGGTCCACCTTGCCAGCCTCGTTTTGCTTCTGCGTCGAAGAGGAAATCTGAGCCAAATCCAACGAAGGCCTCCCCAGCTGGGTGTTTTGAAGCCTATCCGTACGAGGGTCTATGGCTGATGTGACGGATGAATGATAGAAGCCTCTGGTGGTTCGCTGAAAGGGAACGTCAGGGATGGTCATGGCTGAGCTCTGATGCGGTGCATCGTCGAAATCCCGCTGTAGCTGCTGGGCCCTCTCGCAAGCGGCTCCGTTCTGCTCATTAAAGATTTGCTGGAAGAAGAGTGAATCTGTTGACGCTGTGGCAAGGCTTCCATGCTCGAATGATCGTGTTTGCGCCTGGGGAACTGTTATAGCTGGAGCGGCGGCAGCGTGCTCGTTTGAGTCACTTTCGTCATCAGAGTCAGCAATAACCACTGGGCTCATGCTGATAGCGAACAGGTAGAAAAAACAAGTGAAAAAAGAAGAAAAAAAAAGAAAAAAAACAATCCGCCACTACCTGATTGCAAATCTCCGAGCGCTTTACTTTAATTCTACAGGTGAGGCTGTGGTGGTCGTTGGGCGTAACGCGGTCTGACGTCCACTCTAACGCGCGGCCACGTGACCTCTTTGTCGCAGAGCTCGTATCCCATCATCCCTTTGAATGGCACGAATTTCGTACCATACAGTACTCCGTAGATGGCATGCTATGGGTACGGAATAGAAACGGAGACGCTGCTAATCAAATGGGTTGTTTATTAAGGCTAATCGCTTTACCAGATTGAAGTGTGCCAATTCAGGCTATAATTGTAGATTCGGGAGCAAGGGACGCTGCGGCTGGCCCTTCAAATGTGCCGCAGAGCCTTTGTAAAGGCTTTGCCAAATAAAGGCTTCGCTCAAGAGCAACTCGATATCCTTTTCCGTCCACGCCTTGGTAGGAAGGCTCTGTAGAAACATCATGATTTCCTGGAAATCCATCTTGACCAGTTTATCGGACCACTTTACAAGAAGTGCAGCGCAAACGTAGAGGTGGAATTCTGAGAAACCCTGTTCCTCGGCCTGAGTATCTCGTCATTAGCTGGTTCGTTGGGTAGATTACCTAGTACTAAGCGGTAAGTGCTGAGAGATGGACTTACGAGGTATGTATCCCACATACGAATCGTGTTCTTGACGCTGATCTCGCGCATAAGGAGACAATTCATCCACCGAAAGCTAAACTGTATGAACTCAACGCCCTCATGCTCAAGGTGCTTTGACAAGTTTGAATCGATTCTAGCCGTTAGGTCACGCAAAGCCGTAACCTGTCTCTGGATGCCCGGCTGTGCGACAATATAGTGATCTTGAATGCCATCAAGAAGTTTGGTGAGGCACCAGAATGAGTCAGCTTCCACGGCATCCAAAACTGATTTGGGCAGTTGACCGGGATCCATGCCCGTCTCGATATCGGGGTCTGCAATGTAAAGCCCCAAGAAAACCTCCCAAAATGGTGTTACTAGGTCGTTGATACCCTGCACGTATCCGCTGGCAGGATGCCTGACAGCCCAGACATAGAGGATGCGTTCCAGCGACCTCTGTGTCGCCTCATAACTATAAAGCTCAATGTGAGGGTTCGTCCTAGGAATGTCGATGCTGATCTGGTGCCAAACAGCTTCGTCCAAGCCCCTCGCTTTTCCGGCGGAGGAGCTGTTGTTAGTTGTCCCTCCTCTTTCAAACGCTTGCTTGACTCCGTCTAGATACTCCTTTCTCTTTCTCTCCAAGGTCGCAACACGCCGCTCGCTGTTCGTAGGGAGATAACTAAGAAGGAGCTGCCAGGTCATGGCACGGACTTCGTGTGGTACACCTGACCATGCCAATGTGCGAAGGTCAGGGAGCGATATAGACGATGCTTGTAGTAACCGTTTGAATTTATTTATCCGCGTTATACGGGAATTGATGGCATCGGCTTCCTTCTGTGGTGCATTGCTAGGAATAGAAGGGTAGTTGATCAAATGAAGCGCGTTCGCCGGATCTTGTCAATGAGTTAATAAGTCTGTCTTGTAACCCACATGGTAAGAGTTTCGGCCTCACCTTTTAATATATCTTTATACTGAGGTCGGAGGATCTTGCCCTCACTTTTCTTGGGTATGGGGTAGGTTGATGCTGGACGCTCAGCTGCGATATCTGCGCTGTTCGAGTACCGTCTGGCTTGAATTCTACCAAAGGAACCGTCATCCGCGGGAGACAGAGTCTCTTGGTTTAGAGACGACTTGTTCTGAGTAGCTATTCGCTTCGACCTCCTCTTCATGTTTGAAAGGCTAGGGAGCCCAAAGTCGTCTCCATCGTCGTCTTCATATCCTAGCATTTCATCCTCGTCTGCCTTCCAATCATCGTTGGTATTCGACAGGAAGCTGATATAACTCTTGAACGGCGGCGAAGTGGAGCCCATCGAGCCACGTTGTGGTGGTGGAGTGGTGTCGGCGATGCGATTTCTCGAGGACGACGTCGAAGGGGGGGTTCTAGGACGAGGCGAAGAAGAGTTGGAGAGGTTTCTTTGTCTCAAGTCAGCGATACACAACAGACATGACGGGCCGGTTTGCGGTAGAGGCGCACAATGAATCAAACTTGAGAACATCTGCATGAGAATACGCGGCCCCAACGACCAGGTTAGAGCCATCTCGGCCAGCTGGGTTCGTGGCGCTTCTCCTAGAAGAGCCGTCTCGTAGCGGCGGTCTCCAGAACGGCGAGACTGATCTGTACAAAGGAGTAGCATTAGCGAAAAGGGCGAAGGGCTGGGGGGGGGGGGGACGGATGGGGCGATGGAAGCATACTCGGACCGATCTATCACGTAGAGCAATTGGGCTTCAGTCAGTAACGAGTTCCATTGCTCTGCTTTCAGGGAGCATTGCCCAACGCGACGGGAGGATTTCGAGCAACGTACCGACCTGCACCATCTCCTGCGGCTGGGGACCGGCGGTTAGCATCACCACTTGTCGCCAGTTGCGACACAAGGCCGAGGCGACGTCGACTTACTGCATTGACCGGCTTCTTGCCGCTGCCAGAGGACGACCACATGTTCACGAATGGTCGTCGAAAGCGCAAAGGTGAGGCGTCATTATGCGGGGTGTTGGGTTAACAGATACAATGCCAGTGACTGTGCGAAACGAGCTGGAACAACTCGGTGATGATCCTCGTTCGAGTCTTTGTCTCAGCCAAGCTCCATTTAGGCAGTGTGGCCTGGTCGGGTACTCCGTCCCATGTACTCGTACTCGTAGCCGCATCATGCCAAGTTCCCAGTTGGTACAGCGGGATGGATCTGCTGGTACAGGAGGCAACGCGCTGAGGTGCCGGTGCTGAGGCGGGGCAAAGGCCCTGTAAGGTCGCCCAAGGGGGGCCCTCACAGCGGCGATACGCGCTAAAGGCTATGCGTTTCGCCTGCGGGTGGCGAGGCTGCCGCTGCGAGGTACCTGCGGTGAGACTTTTTGGCTTTGTACTCTACTTGGATATACTTTTGCACTAACAGACTAAAGTCAATGTGAGCCCGTCTGAAGTTAAATCCCCAGTACCGAGCTTGTGCTTCTGTAACTTGCGATGGTAGACGGCCAGCCTTGCTTCACGCAAGGGGCGGAAAACAGGGTGCATCAAAGTAGATAAGGGCTATTCGAAGCCTCGATTCTTTCCAAAGTTTACTTGTATCGAACTGCAACTTTTTTAAGCCATTGCCGCATTTCTGGCGAGAAACAGAGCTCTCGCTGCAGACCATCAACGGACTCTCCGTACCTGACTTAGTCAGCAGCTGCGTAAGGTAGCAAGGCACAAGGCCTTCAGTCAAGCTTTCCCCAGGAGCAACCTCGTCCTCAACCTTACATCTACAATTGCTACACCATAACCCCAAACAATCTCCTTGAACTTCATCGCCCGGTTTGGCATCAAAAGCACCTGTTATTTACCATTTAGACGAAATATTTTCTTAGCCCGGAGACCTCTGCGGCGGCCGATTTCTACGCTTTGGCACTGCTAGAGACCCAGAATCGCGGTGTCGGGTCTTCTCGCCTCACGTCAACCTTGTTTCCATCTCCCACCACACCATCTCCATCATGACCGAAGCGGAAAACTTCGAGGACGATCTTTTCGCCGACCTGTAAGGCTGTTCAGTTTCTCCGGAATTCGTTGCCCGTCACTATACTGACATGATGATTCTTAGCTACGAAGATACCGACGCAAAGCCTACCGCGCCGGTCGCGAGTGCGGTCCAAAATACCGACACCAAAGCTCATGAACAGGTCGAGCCGGCTGCTGCCCCTGCTCCTGCTGGTGATGAAGACCATGCCGGCTACGATGCGATGAACCAGGATGCAGACGACGATGAAGACGATGTTGACTTTAACCTGGGAGGAGGAAACGCTTCAAGCAGCACACATGTGATGCCGCACGATGAGATGCCAACAACCCCTCCGTATGGGACCGTTCATAAAGCCAGTGCCAAGGAAGATGGGTGAGTTTCCCCTGTTCTGTGAAGCTATATAACACTTTTTGGTGCATGATATTTTCTTTCCCACATTATCTGCGACAAGTGTCGTGAGCAATGTTGCAATGTGATGATAAGAGGCGACCAGCCAGCGCGTAATCCTGCATCCTGCAACCACAGTGGATATACATTTGCTTGGGGCAGAGTGGCTGGCTTGATTAGATGAGAGACCAATCAGGTTCAGCGGTTGGAAGGCCCTAGTCTACCGGAGAGCAGAGAGTCAACAAGCATGAGAGTTCATTTGGGGTATCCTGAAACGCCGGGAAGAAGACATTGAAACGCCCTCCCAAGTGAGAAAACATTCCTGGGGAAATGGAGAAAAAGGAAGCGATGGCCTTTCGCCCATCAAGAAGCTGGGGGGTTTCAAGCTTTGATAAAGTTGAGAGCAAAGATGACCTACCGACGACCCTTTTTTTCCAATTCCAAGATGGGAACTCTTGTCTTTATAGCTCTCGGTCACAGAGGTCTTAAAATAGCCCACGAGAGCATGTACACTCTTCTCGGGAGGCTGTAGCAAGATTGACAGCGGGTAGCGCTTAGGGTCAACTCGTACCTAGCAACAGACAGTCAGAGACAGAGTCAAACGATAGCACAAAGACGAAGAAGACAGAAGAAAAGAAAGGAAACAAATTCGACACTTGTCTGGCACCTTGCGTCCCTCTGCAATCGCTGTCATGCCATTGGACACCTCATCAAGCATTGCATCGCAGTGGGGCCCATTAACCGCCATCATTGACAACTCTTGATATAATCTCAACTTCACCATTTCGCCAAGTAAGAGACAATGCTGGGTCCGTATCGCGTCAGATATTCTGGGGAGCCGGTAGCCCGTCGTGTGGCTCTTGAGGCGATGCACATACAAATCTCTTAAAATATGTCCTTTTACACAACAAGCAACAGGGGCAAGCACACAGCCTGGCGGATATCTGCGTACGCCCTCATCTGGCTGCCCTCTCCAAGCCATTCGATTCGACCTGATGACAGCAACAATGTATTCGACGGATTTGACCATGGCCTCCCATTCATACGCTAGAGAAGGCCGGCAGCTGCTTCATCTCTCCTCTCACCGTACCGCTGAAATTTCTCATGCTTAATCCCCATACGCTGCTACTGCTACCGCGAACTGTTTTTTTTTTATAACGTGTTATCTACATGAGGGCAATAATGTCATATCTATGCTGGCTGCTAACCATTTGCTGATCTAGAAAAATGTTCATTGGTGGATTAAACTGGGAGACAACAGACCGTACGTCCCGACTTATGCCATGGGCGAGCTTTGAGATTGCTAACAGCCCATAGAATCGCTCCGAGATTACTTCTCCCAGTTTGGCGAAGTCGTCGAATGTACCGTAATGAGAGATAGCAGCTCTGGTCGATCACGAGGGTTTGGCTTCTTAACCTTCAAGGACCCCAAGACCGTCAACATTGTCATGGTCAAGGAGCATTTCCTAGATGGCAAGATTGTGAGTTTTACTTTGCTGCCGCACCCCCTATGTTTGAAGCTGCCTTTTTGCTTACTTGTACGTTCAGATCGACCCCAAGCGGGCTATTCCTCGCGATGAGCAAGAGAAGACGAGCAAGATTTTCGTTGGTGGAGTCAGCCAGGATACCACCGACCAGGAATTCAGAGAGTACTTTGCCCAGTTTGGTCGAGTGGTTGATGCCACCTTGATGATGGACAAGGACACTGGCAGACCCCGAGGTTTTGGGTTTGTCACCTTTGAGAGCGAAGCTGGCGTGGATGCTTGCATCAATGTGCCGCTCGAGATACATGGGAAGCCCATCGAAGTCAAGAAGGCTCAGCCGAGGGGCAACCTACGAGAAGAAGAAGAGGCGGCCAAGCGTGGAAAGTTTCGAAAGGGCGAAGAACAGTCCGTCCAAGGTGGAATGGGCCAGCAGATGGGAGGCAACAACTCGGCCATGACGCCACAGCTGATGGCTCAATATTTCCAGCGTATGCAGCAATACTTTGCCATGATGCAGTCGCAGATGGCCATGTCACGAGGCATGCCCATGAACCCGGCCATGTGGCAGCAGATGCAACAAATGCAGCAGATGCAGCAGATGATGGGTCGTGGCGGTGGCCCCGGACAGAACATGATGGGCCAGATGAATCCTCAGATGATGCAGCAGATGCAACAGATGCAGCAACAGATGATGCAGCAACAGCAACAGGGAGGCGGCCAGGGCGGGGACGGCTACAATGGCTATGATCAGTACCAACAACAAGGCCCCCAGGGTCCTCATGGCGGCCGGCGAGGCGGTCGTGGAGGCTATGGAGGCGGCGGATATGGCATGGGCGGAGGTGGAGGAGCTCCCACTTCTTGGGAGGGCATGTACGACGACGTGCCACAACCTAATGCCAGCCAGGGGTCATCTCGGCGTGGCGGAAGTGTTGGCCAGGGAGGCACGCCGGATGCTCAGCACTCACCACCAGCGAACGCCCCAACAGGGCCCAAGAACGCTGGAAAGCCTGGTGCAAACTACCGCGGCGGAGGACGTGGCGGAAACAGAGGCTTCCATCCCTATGCCCGATGAAACCAGCAGCCAGCAACACTTGATAGCTCATGGTTGGGACTGTTAGGTGGACGGCAGATTTGGCCATGAGAAGAGCTCAAATCAACCACTGTTTGGCCGAACGAACCTTTTTTTTTCGTCACAACTCCTTTTTACTGGATGACGAAACCTGTATTACTACTCAACACCCAAATGAGAGGGGACCGGCAAGATCTACGAGGTTGAGGAATTTACCCCTGATGGAGACGGAGAGAGAGAGAGGCGGCAACTTTTACGTGGGGAAGGAGGGGGAGGTTCTCTCTTTTTACTAATTGGTTGCAAGTTGAACGGGTTTGTCTGGCTGTTCAGGGGACGGAAGGGGGGGGGGGATGGGTTACGCATATTTTTTTTTCCTTTTTTGTTTTCTTTTTGTTTTCTTTTTTTTGCTATTTGAAAACAGGATTCATTGTGGATCGGGAACAAGAGAAAAAAATTAGGCCAACGTTTTTTTCATTCAGTGTCAGTTAAATATAACATATGGAATTTAAAATGATGTTGGATTCTGTGTTTGCTTCTTCCATGGCTGCACTTACGGACGGTAGAGCGGATGGATGGATATATTTTATAAAAATCAACACATCTAAACGTCTACAGATCGTTCCACAGTGAATACATCCATTTATAAAAAAAAAACACCAAGTCATTGAATTCAAATATCCCATTTCCATCCTTTGCTTCCTGAACCTTGTATGCTTCCCTGCCCCAGTTACTATGTCGCCACGCCCGCCTTCCCGAGGTATCTCATACCAATGAGCCAACGCGATCAAAAACATTTGTCGCCCATAAAAATGCTTCTCATGCGCCAATAAAACCCTTCATGCCGTCCTGCTCTTGAGCCAAAGGGAAAACTCCTAATGCTACCCATTATAAACCAAAAAAGTCGTGGGGAGATGCCATATTCATGTATATCATCAGAGGGAAAAAAACAATTTTTTTTAAAAAAAAACCAAGAGGAAAAAACAACAGAAACCAGAAACAAAACCACTTCCCTTAAAATCGTCTATAATTGTCGCCCTCCTCTAGCTTCTTCAAAACACCAACAGCGTCGGCAAGCAGAATGTTTCTTCCGCCCAGACAGTCCTTCTCGAGCGATGCGCACGCGAGACTGACGGCGCCGGAGCCGACCTGTCTCTCCTGCTCGGACATTTGCTGGATGCGACCAGGCTCCATGTCCGACATGTTCAAAATCCACTGGATGGCGGCCCTCCGCGTCGGCGCTTTGGCTTCGGTGCGGCTGATGCCGACGTGGCCGAATGCCCAGCAAATGAGGGCGCACACGTAAATGCCCCAAAAGTCGGAAATCTCCTTTTGCTGTGTGCGCTGGAACTGAGGCGGAATCGAGGCGCTTCCGTCCTTGTTCACACACCTCTGCAGGCCGAGGAAGAGGTTGAGAGCCCGGGCAGCAAAGGCAGCCGCAACGGCAGCGCTGCCAGAGTCCCGCCACTTCTCCAACTGCCTCTGGTGTTCCATGAAATCGGTGGCCTGCAGCACCTTTTTGTTGAAAACCCAACTGTCCCCAGACACTGACAGCAATGTGTGCAACGGGGTATAATGGAGAGCGAGATGCGACATTGCAATGGGCGAGTATGGGAATAGATTCATGATCCTGAAATGACTCATGCTGATACTCGATGCATCATCCAAGAGATTAATCTTGGTCAGGGATTGTCTCTGGGGGAGCTGCAGCACGTGTGCGACCAGGAACAGCGACGCGTCAAAGGCCGGGATTGAAGCAATATCCGCCGCAGAAATGGTCTCGAGAATCGTCGTCCCGACAGTCGCCGGCAGGGCAGGTTGGCTAACGTTGCTCCATTCTTGGTAGTTTTGCGCGTCCCATTGGAGCAGCGTGCCCATTGACAAGGGGATTGGGAGCGTCGCGGGGTCGGAATAGTCCAGGCCAAGTACCGCGACACGAGGCTGTTCCAGGAAGGACATTGCGTGGACGTCGAGTAGGAAGCAGGCAGACAAGAGACGCCTCTTTGACTCCATGTGAACCCAAATCCTCCATTGCTGAGAGGCGTCGCAGGGCCCCAGGGTCGGCGGGAAGGGAGAATGTGCGTGAATGACCTGCATTGAAGGTGCGAATGAGTAAAAAGATTTATATGGTATAATCTCCCCTCTCCAAAATACAGAAACGCCATGAAACGCAAAGGTGAATCGTACGGAGAGAGGTTCAAGAGAGAAAACGAAAAGAAGAGAAGAGCAAGAGGAAGAAAGGACGAGAAAAGAAAAAGAAAAAGAAAAAAAGGGCCGTCAAAGAGAAGTAGAATTCATAACGCATGAAAAACAAGTAAACGAGACGAGAAGAGAAGAGACGTCCCACACACAGAAATCCAGTGGCATGTAAACGTAGAAACCAATGAAATCTAGCGGGAACTAACCATTTGATACAATGCCTCAAAGCGAGGCGACGGCTGATACGCCTTCTTGTTCCTTCCCCGGAAACGAGCATAGTATTCGCACAAGAGCGTGGCCTGCATGATTGGCAGTGGCCATTCCGGGGTGCCAGAGTTGGTATACTAATAGATACATGTTAGCTGCTGCTCGCCGACTTGGCATTCTTTCGTCATTCTCTCACAATCTTTGCCTTGTCCATGGCATAGGTGTGTAGCTGGTGCCCATTGGCGCGGTGCTCTTCGTGCTCGAGGAATTGAGTGGCAATGGCTGCCATGGCGCACTGAAGAATCTCCAGATGCTCCTGGGGCATGTTTGTCGGGGTTTCAAATGTCGGCTTGTGGATGATGGGGTACATGGAATGGACCTTGTCCCAGTACACCTCGATGTAAGTCGGGATCATGCTCCGGATTCCATGGCTCAGGGCTGTCGGCATCAAAGTATACAGGCCGAGAGCGTCTACAGGCTCACGGCTACAGGTGCGAGGATACATCATGCGATCCGCAGGCAATGCAGCCGGCGCCGCGATCATCGTCTCCGCAGACTGACCTACAATCAGCTGTGGCGGAGATATGCTACGGACTGCAGTGTCGAGCATCTGATGGGGGCTGTAAAGGTTGGCGCTGTGCTCGTAGCTGGGAAATGGAGCCCCCAAGCTATCCCCATATACTGAAGAATAGAGCTGTGGAGGGGTGGCTCCATAGGTGAAGGAGATGGGATAGCCATTGTCAGTGATGACGGGGCTTGGGGAGGTTGTATAAGACGGCATGTGTCCGCTCCACTCTGCGTTGTGAGCCCGAGCCGACGACTGTTGGAACTTGGAGCTACCAGATGCCGGCGTCGAGTAGGCACTCCCCGAGGCGGTCGATGGGATGCCCGAGCCATCTGTCCAGGGAATGTTTGGCGGAGTCGTTTCGGACATGCACAACTCTGGAACCTGATGGTTCAGCACACCCAGCCCGGTAGGACGGGATTCGTCGTAGGGGACCACCCGGGAGTTTGGAATCTGTACGGCGGTAATGGGGTCGACCACGCTCATGTCCGCCATCTGATACGCACTATGGGTGTCTCGCATGTGCGGCGATTGCATTGTGTTTCCTTGCGGTGTTGACTTGTTGACGGACGACCAGTGACCTGAGACGATTCCCACGCTTGGAGCCGGTGTGGCGGCAGCCCCAACGCTATAGGGAGAGGTCGCTTGCCTCGCCGGTGCCGGTGGTGAGCTGCTATAAGGTCGAGATGGGCTGCTCCCGGAGCGTCGCCGTCGTGACGAGTCTCTGCCCAATTTACCCTCGTGTTCGCCACTAACTTGTCATAAGCACTCACTCCCCTTGGGAATATGTTGGAGATGGGGGGAGAAGCTTACTGTCTCTGCAGGTGTCGATCTAGCAGGTCCTTTCGATAAAAGACCTTTTTACAGCCGGAGACTGTGCAAGATAATTCGGGTGGTTGATGGCTCAACTGATGTCGCCTGAGAGGTCATGGCGTTAGCCAGGTATTCAACAAGAGAGAAGAGGGGTAATGGACAACAACATACCTTAGATGCTCAGCTCTGGTAAAGGTCTTGTAGACGAAGAGAGAAGGTTCCATGTTAGTATACATTTACTATGATACAAGAGTAAAGAGAAGACGAGATGTACATACCTTTGGAGGCCGGCAGACATCACAAGTATGAACGGGAACACCCTTCTTGGCCCGACTGACCCTTCCAGTAATGGGCGTCAGCTTGACAGGGTGATCCCCCGAACTGGTTCCTGACATGATGGGCCTCATTGCCGTCCCTGTGTAGTACGATGGATGGTTCTGGTTCTGTCCGTAGGAAGAGTCCATGGAGTCAGTGCTAGTGTTGCTGCGTCGACGACCGCCGGGGTGGCTGTTATATCCCAGGGGTGGCGCTGCAGGGTGGAGGATGTGAGGAGGTGATGTTTGCCTTGAGAGATCCACCGGGATATTATATCTGGGCATGGGGACGGAGAGATCTTGATCAATCGAGGTTCTCGAAGTCGGCCTCCGGTCTCTTCTTATGGAGTGCGAGTCGACGTGGTCGTCGTCGACATTCATAATGTTCCTGAGGCTCCCCATTGTGGAAATATAGCAGACCAAGAGAAGAACAGATGAGACGCAGATAAATAGAGTTGAAGGAAGAAGGTGTCGGGGGGAGTCGTGGAGCACAAAAAGTCTATCTTGGTATACACAGCCCGGAAGGCTGCGAACAAGAGTTGCTAGTGATGTGACGTGAAGTGAAGTTGTCAAGATTATGGATTATAGGGCCGGAATCTCCAAAAAGGCACGGCAAGGGAGAGCAAGGGTATGTAGATGGTGTAGGAGACGACGGAAATGGTCGACTAAGAGGTAGACCAGCGTAGCAACCGAATGGGGTGGAAGCAAGAGTCGGCGGACAACCTAGCCTCAGCCTCGCCGGGTTGAGGTAATGTCCCCAGTAGCGATGCGACCTCGGAATGCCGTTCAAGAGACAAATATAGGAAGAGAACAAGGCATCATCGTTGGTGCTGCGGGAAGATGGCAGTGGTGACGGCGGCGGCAAAGGAGAGAGCGCGCAGAGGGTAGTCTACATGTATGTTGATGTGGGAGCGAGCGCGTGGGCAGCACGACCCCCCCCCCCCCCCCGGCGGCCAACACAGCCGAACTCCATCATCTGAAGCGGCCCTGGAAACATGATCCTAGTTCCATGACGAGCCGTGGGCTGGCAGCTGAGCTATGGGGTGCATGTAAAACCAGGTAAAACGGCATGGTCTGGGCTGTTGTCTCCCCGAAGCGGTGTCGAAGCCATCAGCTCTGCCGCGCCGTTCGTACTGGGTACGAGGCAGCACGACGCAACGGGGAATGGGCCAACTCTCTCTCTCTGGCACCCCCCCCCCCCCCCCCCGAGCCAACTCTTTGCAGTCCGAGGCTGACAGAACCATGTCGGGAGGAGGATACACGGTGGGGACGGCGCCGCGTGGTTGAGCCAGCCCTGCCCGCGGGAGCGAACGGGCCAGGACTGGGGTAGACACTAAAAAGCTCCGTCGAGATGAGCGCGACTTGCTGGAGCAGCAATACCCTTGATTGGGCACAGCCCAGAGGAGGCGAGTGGTGGAGGGGTAAGAAGTATCCGCCTGTCATAAGCAGAGCCGTGATCAAATGGTGTTGCTGCCTCGCTCCATGACTGCCAACGGCCGCGCCAATGTTGGGCACACAAGGATTCGCTCTATGCCAAACATATGCGAGTCGTACTGTACCCGTCGTCGAGCAGAGAGAGCTTGGCCAAACCCGGCTGCAATGCGTGACTGGGGATATAATTAGAAGCCAGCTTTCTTATCAGCAAGCAGGCTAATGTGACGGCTTTGCTGATCTCCTCTTTGGGTTCCAAGATGCGCCAGGTGCCAGGCTACCTGAACTCGACTGTCCCGAGTTTCCCACCCGGCTGTGCACACATCATACCTATGGATCGTGGAATGCGCAAAGTACTGTACGAGTACTATACAAGCACACGCGCAAAGCCCACAAAGGGCAGTGCCTCGCTGCCGGCGGAAAAAGAACCCAAGGCCCCTAAAGCAAGACCAACAAGGGGGGCCCGCGAGAGCGGCGCGGGTATGGCGTCAACGTCCCAGTCCGGCGGCTCCAGCAGGGTTCGTTCGATGGGAAATGAGCGTCTCCCGTCCCATACCGCGGACTGCCTTATGACTGCACTGTACTCTTTCTTCTGCCTTTGCCCCCCCTTTGCTGTTGAGGATCAACACCTGCATGAGCAGTTGTGAGACACGGCGTGCTCATGTGTGTGGGCTCATGAGAATGTGCGCGCTTGGCGACAAGTTACAGGGGGCAGAGGCGAAAACTGCTAGCGACGCTGCTGGTATGGAGTACTTGATTCCCTTGTACTCGTCAGTTATTACAGAGCGCAGCAATGTACGAGTACTCGTCTGCTCTGCTCAAGCGAAATCCGACGGTGGTGGGGCTGGGCTTGATTTCTCGCCGCAAGACCAACAGCCACACAGAGACTCGTAGCCGATCCTGGAGCATCTGGTTGGCCGTGAGGGCATCGTGTGAGAGAGTCCGGGTCCTGAAGGAAGCAGCTATTATGGCTCACGAGAACAAAAGGGCCCTTCTGTCTTCTTCTTTTTCGCCACCGGAGGCACATGGCCGTAGACAGAGACCGCGGTAGCCTCTAGTTCTTGTGGACGTGATGCAAAGGGCAGACATGCCGTGTGCCGCAGATTGACAGCCAGCATGGCATCGCCCAACTAACTTGGGGATGATCACCAGCCTGGCCGGGGTGCTGGGTGCGCTTGTACGCAGACGCTCGTTTTGGCGCATCGGCAGCTACATCTGGGGGAAACAAGGGTGGAAGAAGAAGGTTTTCCCCGTAACGTGTCCTTGAGCAAAAAGGCTTGGTGTTCCCAGCCCACCGGAGCCAGTGCTAAGAAGCATCTTCTCCAATGGCCTGCCTGGGAGGGTCTTAGTCGTAGTAGTAGTAGTAGTAGTAGTAGTAGTCGTAGTAGCAGTACCTTGCACATAGCATCCCGCTCTTCCATGCCTCCTTTCTAGAACGGATCCCGTCGCAAACACTGACACCATGGCTTCAGAGGTGCCTCGACTTGCAGGCGATGATGTATGATGTCCGTACGTGATACATGCGTGCTAATGCGCGCGCGTTATGCAAGTGCCCTCATGGTTCCCGTATGCACGAGAACATCTCCCATCCAATTGCTCTTTTCTTCTCTGTTCCAAAGGGGCGGACGGGCTGAGATGCCTCTGCAATCAGCATCGGCCACCTCCGCCCTTTGGAAGAGAGAAGCCGATGCCCGGCGCAACCCCTTTGGCCAGCCAGCTCGAACACTTGGGAAACCGGTGAAGCTGCGAATAGGTGCCTCTCCCTGCGTCGCAGCCAACGAATCAACGCCCGGCTGCGGTTCCAGCAATGGGCACGAGCTCTACTAACGACGCAGTGGCGGCCACCCGGCTTGCAAACGAAGACTGAAGGATGGGCCAGAGCTGAAAAAGTTCCCCGTCTTTTGCGTCTCCGTCTCGCGCAGAGCTGACGTCCTGGTGGGCCAGGGGTTTGTTTAACATGCGCACTCCGTTCCCTCTAGTGCCGTCCCAAGGGAGACATGGTCGCCTCCGCGTCCACGAGGCACATGGCCCGCTCCGTGCAGCCCGAAGGCGCCCGCCCTCGTGCTCCGTACGTGCAGGCTAGCTTCTCGTTTCGGGGAGGACTGACTTGGGCGCTGGCGATGATGATGCGCGCGGACAGGACAGGACAGGACAGGACAGGACATGACGAGTCGAGTCGAGGGCGCGGAGGGTACAAGCCAGCCGCGGAGTCGATTCCGATGGAGACCAAGCAGACAGGAGGCGGTCACGACGAATAGTCGTCTCCTTGGTCGTTTTCGAAATGGCTCTCGTGCAGACCAATTCCCACCTCGTTTTGTGGATCCAGCCGGTGAGGAAGAGAAATGAGTTCTCGCATGCTAGCCCCCGGTGCTTCGGCTGTCGCCAGGAACGTCACGTCCATCGGTGTCTCTCTTCTCGTCTCTTGTCTCTGCCTGAGCCTCTGCCCGTGTGCAGCACGGACAGGAACCATGTTCGTTTGATTGCCCCCCCCCTGTAGATCTGGCTTTGCTGAAATCTATCTGATCTCGATCATTTGAGGGAAAAAACCATCCTTCGTGGTAGGGAATCCGGGTTTTCCTATGGTTTCCCTTCTTTTTTTTCGCAGGTTGGCGACTTGAGATGAACTGCAAACAGTTGGTTGCTGAAGATTTGGGGGCTAGTGGGCCGTTTGGGGGCCAGATGAGCCAACGTTGGTGAGCTAGTACCGCAGGCTTGGAAAGTGCAAGGCTAGCGAGCTCCCCCCTTGCCCTTCTTCCCGCAGCAGGGAATGAGAAAATGGATGTACATGCAGCCAAAGTACCGAGTACGGGCGTCGGTTCACGTTCGGGTGCATGTACTCGCACGTACAGTACCCGTAGGGAGCTGCAGTCAGCAACCCGCTGTGCTGTAAAGAGACGAAACGACATAGTATTTGCATCATGTCATGTATTACCTTGTCCTGCTTCCGTGCTGTTCCTATCAGTCCGTCCCAAAACTGACGTGGAGCTGCAATCTCTCATAGTCACTTCGCAGGGGCTTCGGCGAAGGATGTGGGATCAACACGCTCTTGTTTCACTTTTTGGGGATGCACAGCAGGCTCTGGCACCGAAAAGCACCGACTAGGTATCTTTTTTTTTTCCACCCTGAACACGACCAGCCGGTAAACTCTAAAGTGATGCGCGGCATTCTGTCAACCTCGGTGTCTTAGACAGCGTCGCCCAGAGCATGGCTCGGCAGGTAAAACAAGCCAACATCAAGGGATTGTGGCAGCCGCAGCATTCAGCTCGCCGCTGCAGGTCTCAACGAAATGTTGCCCGCCGGCGCTTATCTCATCTCGCGGCTCAGCATCCAGAGGAGATGCTACCTATGAGGGTAATACCTGTAACCGCATTTGCGTACGGGGGGGGGTCCGATTGGAGCCAGAGTGTGGCGGAGCAACCAGAACGATCGTCAATGTCTGTAGATCAGCAAAATGAACATTTCACTGCGAAGCTCTGTTACTGATTGCGTAGGTATGCGTATGCACTGCTAGCCCTTTTTTTCTTCTCCCATTTCTTCAAATAGAAATAGAAATAGCAATACTAGAAACAAGTTGACTAGATGGACTCGGGAATAGCACTTGGTTGCTCTCCGTCTGCTTTCATCTCGGCGCTTATACGCAGACTAGTGACTAAGACGACCAACGTGCTCTAGTCGAGATATTTTTAGAGCTTCACCCACCCCCATCATCACGCTACTGTACACACTATCTGTCCTCCCATGCAGCAGCTTGCAAGCAGCAGCAGACGGCTGGAAGAGTAAACGGAAACATCTTGCATAAGCTACCTTACCATCAAACTCGAGTTACCAGCCCTCCGGAGCAGCGCAGGCGCGCTTGTCGCCGTCCAACAACAAGCAGCACAGCACAGCCCATGCCCAGCCCATGCCACAAGTGCAACGCTTCGTCTGCTTCTTATTCGTCGTATATGCGCCGCCTCTTGTCCTGCCCATCCGACGGGCATCGCCATCAACAGCCGCCTGTTTGAGTGGCACGACCAGTCCTTGTTCCATGTTCCATGTTGCATCCCATCCTAAACACCCCCCACCCCAGCTCGCACAAATGTTTCCAGCTCAGCCCCGATCCCCAGGCACGCGAATCTGCCCACTGCCCGTCTGCCCTCGTGCCACTGTTTCTCGCAATGTAACGCAGCCATCTCACGACATCGGCTATTAGCCGCCGTCAAAACTTGACACCCTCCACGCTCGATAGATAGCCGCGAGGGCAGGGACATGTTTACAACTCGGAATGGCCGGAGTCTCTGATTGTGAATAGATGAGAAATGCATGATGCTGGGAAATCTAATATTAGTAACCGCCGGCAGATGTCGAATCGCCAAACCCCCCATGCCGGAGAAGGGGATCAACATTCGGGCAAGGGGGGGGAAGAGGCAGTGACAAGGCCTGCCGATAAGGCTGCATGACGGTAGTTGTGGCGGCATGCCATGACTACATACCTCCCCATGTTCGGTGGTAAGGCTGATCCTCCTTGTTTGTTGGTCATCACACAAAGCTTCTGCAAACTCCCACGGTAGCCTTGTCATGTGCATTGCAACCCATCCCCAAGAGTCCCTGCTTGTATCTCCCCGTGTGTGTGTGTGTGTCCCTGATGACGAGGAGGATCCAGGCATTGGAACGCCTCGAGACAACAGAACACTGCATATACGACGCTTTTGAAACAATGGCTTCTTGTGACAAAGTAAACCTGCATCATGTTTCAAACATCACAAAACACACAAGGCTGTGAGAAGGCTTTCCGCAGCACACAAAGGAGGCACCAAGCAAGATTGGAGCAACGTAGTCATCATTTTTTGTAGCCCTAAAAACAAAACCCAACACGCCAATGAGAAACCACCAAATCCATCTATTGTCACAAATTAACAGTCATCCTTTTGTCGCGTATACACACTGCCTCATCGCAAGGGCTCTCGGTTGCAAGTCATGACGGCCGCGCTCAATTCCTCTGATACTTGGAGCACTTCCTTGATGCTAAATCTACGCGCGGCTCGAGGTAGCAGCCACTTCGTGGTTGTTCTCTGCCGGTGCCGGCCTCCCGTTGCTTTCACTCTCTTCAGAGTCGTCATCGCTGGCAGGATGGCTGTCTGTCACAGTCCTGCGGTTCTTGGTCATCTGAGGGGTCAATCGAGTCAGCTCGGGAAAGGGGAAAGATGAGGTAGATGGGGAGAGGTCAACGAACCCATGATCGCACACCACCAACCAGCCCAAGCGCATAGCCAGTGATGAACTCCTTCGAGTTCCCTGATCCTCCAGGCGTGGTGGGAGATCGCGCAATGTCGCTTGATGAGCTGTTGAACCGGGCTGGGCTCTGTGGTCGACTGGTGGGCCAGAACTGCTTTAGCTCTCGGCTGAGCTCCTGGCCGGTCGTGGTCCAGTTGTTGGTGATGTTCTCGCGGAGATCTTGCACGTGACGCTTGAGGTCTAATTCATTCTTTTTGAGCCAGCTGACGTTGAGCTCCTGGCGAGAGGTGCCGCGCTTGAATTGCCGGGTGATGTACTTTTCGTAATCGCGGACGATCCTATGGGACGCACAAGTCAGAGGCAAGGATCAACGGCGATAGACTGACTACACTACTCACCTTGTAATGATGCCAGTTGTGCTGACACCCTCGGTGCGCTGAGTTACAAGAAACTTGCCCGTCTCCTTGATGGGCTGATAAATGTCGTCTCCCTCGTCCGCGCCATATGGGATATCGTCGTGTGCAACGTAGTCGAGGCGATGCAGTTCGAGAAACTCTGGACTGACGATCCACGGGCAGTCTTCAATGACTTCGTCCACCCACTTGCAGTGTCGCACAGACTCGGCACGCTCCTTGGCAGACATGACGGTCAAGCCCTTGCGCATGTGGGTATCATTGTCGCCGGTGACGCCCACGACGAGCGTTGTGTTGGGAAAGGCCTTCTTGGCCTGTTCAAGCTGGCGCATGTGCCTGTCGACGTGGTTAGCACGCGGGCCATTCGTTTGATATGCCTAGTTCTCGTCGTATATATAGACAGCACTCACCCGAGATGGAACAGGTCAAAGACTCCGTCGGCGTATACCCTCACATTGCGGCCAACTGGCGGAGGGTTTGTCTTGTAGCCCACGGGGTGAGTGAGCTTGCCAATCGGGGGAGGAGGCATGGCCTTCTTCTTCTCCTCCTCGACGTCTTTGGATGCACTCTTGCGTCCTTTCCGGGTGACTCTCTCAGCAATGTCGACGCTGGCTTCCGTGGTGTCACTGGGCTCACCGGGATCGAGGACATTGTCGCCATTCTCGACAACTCGGTCTGAATTGGCTCGCTGCCTCTTGTTAGGGTTCAAGCTCGTGCCATTGGAGGTCCGTCTGGTCTGTCGCGACGACTCTGGTGCGGTGGTGTCGCCTTCTTCGCCCGAGGCATCTCGCGACGAGGTCTGCAAGGTGCTGTCCGGCTCGGCAGCACTGATGGTGACCCTCTTGCGTTTGCCGCTGTGGGAGGAGGATGCTGGTGATGACATTGTGACTAGGACTGGGGGAGGAAAAAAAAAGCAAGTGCTGGGTCAGGCGCCGATGCAGCCCGACTGACGACTCGAGTCGGTTGTGCAGTTTCTGTCTCTCGTTTCTTGCGAGTGCCCGAGAGCCGCTGCAGCTGGATCAGCTACCAGTCCTTGATGGACATTAAAATGATGAATGGCCTTGGGGAGCAGAGGACGCCGGCGCTGTGCTGTGCTGTGCTGTGCTGTGCTTGGCTCGTGACGCTCGCGTGCGCAATGTGTGGAGAGGCGCTCCGGGGGTTGCTGAAGGTTCAGAATTTCAGCCGGGGAGCTTGTGATTTTACCCACCTTGAGGTCGCCAACAAAAATCCAATCCAATTTCCCACAGCCTAGCAAGCTACCTGCACTCCAAGAAGACAGGTGGCGTGACCATGCTGAAAAGGGGCCATAAATTAATGCCTGAGTAGGTATACGCCGTATTCGGGTCAGAGTTCATTTCTCATATTTATGTGATTTTCTATTCCACAACCCTGCCCAAAAGCACAGCCTGATCAATGACAGAGGGAACCATCCCATGCTCCGGACGATGCTGTACGGTCCTTTTTTTTTCTTCTGCTTCTCCCGCTGTTCTGGGTCTGGAACGGAGACCCCAGTTCCCTAGCTCAGTCTGTTGGGGCAGACAGATGCAGACACAGTTACACTTTTCGCGGCTTCAAACCTCGAGATCCAATGCCCTATGATTGAACTGTCCATGCCCGATTCGAACCGCCAGGATTGAAAAATTGCTGTAGCTCACTCATTCATTCATCCATTCAGCACGAGGGGAGCGATGACGCTGCCACACGGACATCACGTGCTATGGGTCGCACAAAGATCTTGATTTCTCCCTCTCCTTGTCTCTTCTGCCCCAACACATCAATGGCGTTTGTCATTTCGCCGTCTCCATCAGCCAAGTTGCTAGTTGGGCTGCTAGCTGTGCTCTAGCAATAAGGGGTAGCAGATCGCCTTGTAGCTCTTGGCCTGTCCAGCGCTGAAGAGTACATCCATGCCGGAATAGCCCCTACTCTTCCCGGAGCTCCATGTTCTATCAGGAGCGTCATAAGGGCTGGGGCGATCGGCTCACCGGTGGGACCTTGCTGGATTCCAGGCATCGTTGTGGTCTGGCCACTGGGTGAGACAGGCAAACAGGTCAAGAGAAGCCCGGAACCCTAAAGAATGGCTGTCCAATAGAGTCTGTTCCTGCTGTGGTGCCAGCAGCGCTACGTCATCTATTTGCATGCTTGTCTTGTACAGTAGTCGACTGCTGCAGATTTGACGTGTGCAAATCATCCATTCAATTTGCATCTGACTGCATGGCGGAAGAAACATTCCCCAGCAAACCGAAGGCTTCAAATGGCGCGTGTGCCGCTGACTAAGGCATCCGGCATGCATGCATTGCGACCGGCATCTTACAAGGGCACGCAGAGGCCATTCGGTGTTCAACTCCTCTGCGTATTAATATAGTAACCTCTTCCATGATAATACAGTGCTAGTAGTATTAGTGTATAGAACAATCCAAATGCTGCGATGCTTATTGCCTCAGTAGCAGGCAACAACACCACCTGCCTACCTGAGGGTCAGGCCAAGAAACTTGAAGCCAGCAAAATAGGGCCAAAGCGGGACGTGTCTCAAACGTTGCATAGTATGCCATGGACTGCCCCGCATCCCAAAGGAGTGGTTTTCTTCTCTCTCTCTCTCTCTCTCTCTCTTCTCTGCTGCATTACTCAAGGGGCGCTGGAAGGAATCCGGCTTCGCGCAAGCGGTGCGGCCTGAGTGGCTGCAGCATGGAGTGAGAGATATAATCGGGAGCGTGGTGAAACAGGGCGTTCTCGTGCCATTTGGCGCTGCGTCGAGTCAGTACATCATTGGCCACGCTGGAGTGCTAGCCATGCGCGTTGCAGAGTCTTGTGAATGCATGGAGCAGGGCTACAAGGTTTTGTGTAAGGTTGGTGCTAATGTACAATGCGCACGAGGTTGACGATGAGATTGACGGTGGATGTGTATGCTAGAGCGTCAGAATTCGTTTCCTTCATCAAGGGGTGCGTTTTGTTAGAATCTCCCTCTTTGCAAGCAGTTCAAGACGGAGGTTGCGTGTAAGCTGTGCAAGCTGTGTGCTTTTTGATGCCATGCCACATGTCGTCAGGGCAGAATAAAGTACCTAACGCAGCTCCGACAGTATCGTCCGATGTCAACAGGCACTGTGGCGCACATACACAATGACGTAGATATGAAACCGAACCGCCCACGCCGCAGTCGCCTGGGGGCCTCGAACCTGGTGAATATAACATTACGATACAGACCATGACTTGTATTGATTGGAAGGTCAGAACCCAAGCTTCAGACATTGCCTTCACCGGGGTCGCATCTTATGGAGTCAAGGTGCTGTACTAAGCCAAAGTAATACTACTCGTACCGAGGCCCGGCCCTTGAGCCGCTTTAGGTACAAGTACAAGGTTGACAGCGATTATTTTGGCTTCCAACATGCAGCGCTGCATGACCGTCTCGCTTCTTAATAAAGTGGAGGCTGGCCTGGCCCCCGGGAGCGGTATCGAATAATAATAAATGGAATAATAAACGGAGACCTCGTCCATTGCTGTAGACGTGAACCTGCACCTCAATCTCTTCCATCGCCCTCGGCCCGGAACCAAGGGGGAACCGACATGCTGCCTTAGCACCCTGAAATTCACGCCAGGTCGCCTCAGCCGCAGCACAGTGCGCCGCTACTGCCGCCATCCAATCCCCTCCAGCCATCCATCTACAGCACTTGACAGCCATAGCACAGCAGAGCATTGCAGAGCATTGCAGAGCATTGCAGAGCCCGGTAGAGGACCATAGCGCTTGCTGTGCTTGCTTGGCCCTCCCCAACGATCAACACGAGCAACTTGGACGCTGTGTAGCTCTGCCCGCCCGAGCTTGCGCAAGCTCCGTCGTTGCAATGCGTATCCTCGCGAACCGCCTGCTCTCTTCATCTCCATCTCCAGGTGCGAATTCAAGAAGCGAGAGCCCAATGCGACCAAAGAACGACGGCACCGGCCCTGCGGGGGTTGCAGCAAACGGGCTGGCCCTGAGGGTGGTTATCATGCGGGTATGGACTGCACCAGTCTCGCACCTTTGACGACATGGTTGTGTGCTAAGACGTGAGGCAAATAGGCAAGGAATCTGGCGGCCAAAGATCGTAGTGGAACTTCGGATCCGGTGAGTCGAGAGCAGCGGCAGCGGCAGCGGCAGCGGCAGCATCATCCTCATGCACCATCGCATCGCAACCTTTGTCCACGACCCCCAAATGAACACGCATCATCTTCACCACCACCATTGCAACTTGTCCCCCTTTACTGTTACAAACACCGCAAGCTCTCTAGTTCTGAGCCCGCAGCTTACAACCAAATCTTGTCCGTCTAGTACCTTGTTGTCACCCTTGGCGACGCCCGAGTCGTCACCCACTCCGTCCCCAAAACGCTCAACCCCGAATGGAACGTCATCGAGGAGCTGCCCATAAGCTCTGTACAAAGCCTGGTCGTGGGCGTCATATGCTGGGACAAGGATCGCTTTGGCAAGGATTATCTCGGCGAGTTCGATCTAGCGCTCGAAGAGATCTTCCAGAACGAAGTCCCCGAACAAGAGCCACGGTGGTATCCTCTGAAGAGCAAGCGCCCTGGCAAGAAGACCAGCGTCGTTTCCGGCGAGGTGCAGCTCCAATTCACTCTATTCGACACTACGGCCCCCTTCCTCCCTCAGCAACAGCTGTTTGAAAAGTTCTACGCCCTGGTTGGAACAGTTCCCGTCGGCTCGTCCCGAAATGTTACACCCACCGAAACTCCGCTGCTCACCCCGAGTGCCGCGGCGCACCTGGGCGTCTCGTCGTCGGCAGACGGGCTTGGCGATGACGACGACGAGGATGACCTTACGGAGCTTGAGGAAGATATTGCCGACGACGCCGAGGATCCCTCAAAACCAGAGACTGCCGAGAAGCGTCGGCGGCGACTTCGCATCAAGGGCCTCAAGAAGAAGAGGCGGCAAGATCCCTACGCCTTTACCAATAGCGACTCCGACGTTGTTGGCATCATCTACTTGGAGATTTCCAAAATCACAGACCTTCCGCCTGAGTCGAACCTGACGCGGACTGGCTTCGACATGGACCCATTTGTGGTGGCATCCCTAGGCAAGAAGACTTACCGCACCAAGCGAGTCCGGCACAACCTCAACCCGGTCTTCAACGAGAAGATGATCTTCCCGGTGCAGAATCACGAGAAGCAATACTCGTTTGCCTTTACCGTCATTGACCACGACAAGTATTCCGGCAATGACTTCATCGCTTCGTGCAACCTGCCTATCCGGGCGCTCATAGAAAAGGCGCCCCAGGCAAACCCGGAGACGGGCCTGTACGAAGTGCGCTCTCCCGAACCGGAACCAGTGCCGGCACCGGTTGTCGCAAAGTCTCGTCTCCAGAGGCTGGGCGTTTCCCGCTCCTCGTCGACGCAGAGTCTAAGCAAGATGATGAAGGCGCAGGCCCCTAGGTCTACCCCTTCCAACGGCTCTACTTCACTCACAGCGCTTGGCGATGGAAGCGGCCCCCAGTCCAGCAGCACGTCCCTGGCACCTGCAGATGCTCTTACCAGCACCCCGGCCGAAGCCTCGGAGCAGGCTACGGAGACGGATGACCCCGATTTCTCAGACTACGCTCTACCTTTGAAGATGAAGAACCTAGACAAGTGGGAAAGCAAGCACAATCCCGTCATCTTCTTGAGAGCAAAGTACGTACCATACCCAGCCCTCCGCCAGCAGTTTTGGCGAGCGCTGTTGAAACAGTACGATACCGACGAAAGCGGTCTGATTAGCAGAATCGAGCTGAGCACAATGCTGGATACTCTTGGCTCAACATTGAAGGATTCCACCATTGACAGCTTCTTCCAGCGCTTCCCTCACAAGGCTGCTGATAACGAGGACTCGTGGGAGCTGACCTTTGACGAAGCCGTGCTGTGCCTGGAGGATCAGCTGCAGGCCAAGAGCCGATCCGGAAGCAAGACTCCCATCTTGGATGTAAAGAGCCTCAGCCTCAGTAGCAAATCGTCTGGAGATTCCGCTGGCCAGCCAAGTTCTGATGGCTCAGGGAACTCGACGCCCCAAATCATGGTCGAGCCGCCAGCAGAGGCGACCACGCCTATTCCCGAGATTAGCACACCCAACGAAGAGGGAGAGGAGGGGTATTTTGATCAAGAGTCCAAGGAAGAACACGTGGTGGAGATTCGCGAGTGTCCCATCTGCCATCAGCCGCGCCTGAACAAGCGCAGCGACGGCGACATCATTACGCACATTGCGACGTGTGCGAGCCAGGACTGGCGCCAGGTCAACACGGTCCTCGTGAGCGGATTTGTGACGGCCAGCCAAGCGCAAAGAAAATGGTACTCCAAGGTCATCACCAAGATCTCGTACGGCGGATACAAGCTCGGTGCCAACTCGGCAAACATTCTCGTTCAGGACCGTCTCACGGGACAGATTAACGAGGAGAAGATGAGCGTGTACGTGCGCTTGGGTATTCGGCTCCTCTACAAGGGGCTAAAGTCCAAGGACATGGAGAATAAGCGAAGTAAGTGCATGACAAGAATGCTTTTCTTCTTCTTCTTTTTGATACTGACAGGAAGCAGTCCGGAGAATGTTGAAGAATTTGAGCATCAAGCAAGGCAAGAAATTTGACGACCCTGCTTCACGGGACGAAATCGAAAAGTTCATCGATTTTCATCGCCTGGACATGTCGGAAGTCTTGCTGCCGATTGAAGAGTTCAAAAACTTTAACGAATTCTTCTATCGTGCGCTCAAGCCGGGGGCCAGGCCGTGCTCAGCGCCAGACAACCCTCGTATCATTGTTTCGCCGGCGGATTGCCGAAGCGTCGTCTTTAACCAAATCTCGCAGGCGACCAAGATCTGGGTCAAGGGTCGCGAATTCAACATGAAGAGGCTCCTCGGAGATGCCTATCCAGACGACGTCTCGCGGTACGAGAATGGCGCTCTGGGCATCTTCCGACTGGCCCCCCAGGACTATCACAGATTCCACATTCCCGTCGATGGCGTCATGGGCAAGCCCATTACCATTGCCGGCGAGTACTACACGGTCAACCCAATGGCGATTCGTTCGGCGTTGGATGTGTACGGCGAGAATGTGAGAGTGCTGGTGCCCATTGACAGCGAGGTCCACGGACGGGTCATGGTCATCTGCGTCGGAGCCATGATGGTGGGCAGCACAGTGATTACACGCAAGGAAGGCGAGCACGTGAGGCGTGCCGAAGAGCTTGGCTACTTTGCGTTTGGTGGCAGCACAGTTCTCTTGCTGTTTGAGCCTGGCAAGATGCGATTTGACGATGATTTAGTGGATAACTCTAACGGAGCCCTCGAGACCTTGGTACGTCTTGGCCCTCTTTTTCCCCCTCTCTTTCCGCGTCACTAACTTGAGCAGATCCGCGTCGGCATGTCGATTGGACATTCGCCCACTCAATCACAGTGGACTCCAGACATGCGTAAGAAGGAGCAGGACATCACGGAAGCTGATAAGCAGGAGGCGAAGAGACGAATCCAAGGCAGCGCGGCGCTGGAGGAAGAGTCGCCCGGTGGCAGCGGGGATGAGAACCGGGGAACCAAGAGGACGTCGCTCCCCCCGACTGTCAACACGATGGCAGCATCGGCACTGTAGAGGGGAGATGGTCATGTCGGATCAAGAGCATGAAGAGCCACAGCACGTACACTGGCATTGCGAGAGCCTTGCTATCATTTGGATACGATACACTTGCATGGATGGAAATCATGGTTATGGGAGATTAGCATGTTTACTAGCAGATTACATCGCGGCGCCTCAACAGCACATGTATTTGAAGAAGAAGCAATCAATGAAGAAACGATTGTATTACTCGACGTTGAGCTCTTGACCAAGCCAAGGGCCGTTTCCCCCAAGGTGAAGCAAGCCGGATAAGATGACTATGAAGATGGATGTGTCGTGGATCTGACCATGACACGTTTCGCCGTACAGACACTGACGTTGTAAAGAGGAATCAAAGTGCGTAGCCAGAGAAAGAAAAAAAAAATTGACTTGAGGGGGGGCTTCGTAGAATGTTTTTTTGTGTGTTTCTTTTTTTGTATTGTATATTGTCGGGTATGTTGATTAAATATGATGTGAAAAAAACCGATATGGATGTGATGTTGATCCGAACCCTTCCCC